>QJNZ01001525.1:0-11725 GCA_004155055.1 Monosporascus sp. CRB-8-3
TGATTTAATGTGTTGTGGTTGATTAAATTGAGTTTGTTGTCGCGAGGTGCTAAAAACCATCCCGTGAGCTTGTCCATCCCGTGAGCTTATCCGGCACGTTACCCGATAACGTATTATTAAAATTCCATAAATTCCTATTAATTTTAAACTTTCGCAAATAAGTTAAACCGTAAATTAAGCCGAGAGCACTTAGCCGTATAAACGTTATTCGTAATTTTCGTTTAAGGTAATGTTTTTTTTCGAATTATATTAAAAGCAAATTAATTAAAGGCTTAATATTCCGAATTATAGGATTAAAAAACGCGGTTATTAAACCGTAATTAATAAGCTAAACGCGAAAAGGATTATAATAACAAAAAAGCAGGTGAAAAATAAATATACTTACCTTTAAAAAAAAACTTAAACATAGTTTACGTTAAAAAAAATAAATAGTTTCGGTTAAAATAAAAACTTTTAAATCCTTACGGCTAAACTTAACGTATAGGAAAATTACTTAAAGGTTAATAATATTTTTTATATTAAATTATATAATAATAATTAACCGTTATTAAGTTTACTTTAAAACAAAGCCTTTTTAATATAGGGCCCTAAAATACGCTAAACTTTATAAAGCTATATTCGGGCTTTCCGTTAAAGTTAAAAGCGAATTAGTTATTAATCTTAGGAAAAAAGTTAACGCTGCTATTTACTCCATTTAAAAAGCATTACAAAAAGCTTTTTTACAAAAGTCGGCTGCCGACCAAAAAAAAGATCGTTTTATTAAAAAAACCAAAGTTTTTTTTGTTAATAACGATACTTTACGGCCGGTACGTAACCGCTTTTATAAACGCCCTACTAACAATACGGAAACGCTACAGAAAAAGAAAAAAGCTAAGGAATATAGTAGTACGATAGTAAAAGAGGGTTTCGATAACGTTATTAAAACGTTAATTCGTTTTGAAAAGATAGCCTAAAATACCGGGTTAAATATAAAAACAACTTTTAAAATCCTTAATAACATTTATACCGATTAACTTAACGATTATGCACTATTTCGTATCGTTCAGGCTTAAACGGGTAAAAACCGCCTTATTATTATATTTATCGGCCTAAACGATAATTTAAAACTTTAATAGCTTAAAAACTTCGAAAATAACGGGAATTTAAACCGTAAAAATACCGTACGTAACGATAAAAAGGTTATTTCTAATAAAAATAAAAATATTATTAATTCCTTAAACATAAAAAGCGATAAAAATAATAAAAATAATAAAGATAATACAGAAATAAAGCTGTAAAAATATATTAAAAATATTAAAAATATTAAAATAATAAAAATAACTAAAGGAAAATAACGTAAAAAGGATAACGTTTTTTTTCAAAAATAATTTTTTCCGAATTAACATATTTCGTTATAATATTATATATAATATTATTTAATATAGTTAAGTTTTAAAAAGTATTAAATTTTTATATAAAACTAACGTATTTCGAACTTATAACTTATTTAACAGCATTTAAATAATTATAGCGAATAAATTAAATAACTTTTTGTACTCCTTTTTAAAAAATTATACCTTATTACACCCGAATATTAAGCTTTTTTTTTAATTAACTTATAATAATAATAACAACAGTAACGTTTTTATTTAATTATTTTTACCTTTAATTTTTCCTAAATTTTAAATACGAATCCCATATTTTTTTCGCAATTTAATTACGATATCCTATAATAAATAAAAATACGCCGCTTTGCCTTTTTGCAAACGAAAAGTTATTTGTTTAATTTTTATTATTAATATAAATTTCTTTATCCAGTTTTACGGGTTCGTTAAGGTTTATTTCGCTATATTCTAACAAGAAATTATAAAAGCTAGTTATAACGTAAATCGCTTTTATTATCGTATTAATACGTAAATAAAAAGGATTTTTTTTAAAAATCCTAAAAATATTTTTCTATTTACCGAAAGCCCTTTCGATAACGTTCCGCAGTTACGTATACCTTAGATTATACAGCTTTTCCGGAATACGTGGTTTTAATTAAACCTATGCCTGCTTTTAAAAATAATATCGCGTTTTACGATACGGAATAAAAATTCGCTTATTAATAACGTACTTAACGTTACCGAACATATATTTCTACTTAGGGATAATAAAGTTATTACGGTTAACCGTATTATTAAAAACTTTGGTATTATTCGCAAAACTTTTCCCAGCCCGTTAATACGTAAATAAACTTCCTATCGAAATTACAGGTAGTTAATATATTCGTTAATAACTTCCTTTTACGGTTTTTTTATATTTTTCGTTTAAAAACATTACTTTCGATTTTAACTTTAAAATAAATACTATTAAACGTTTTTAATACGTTATTAAATTATAAAAAAAACTTTCCGTTATTTACGATTTTGTAATAAAAACGATTATTAACGGGTTTAATAATAATACGTATTAATATTATAAAAGTATTTAGGATTTAATAAAACGTACGATAAACGGTATTATTACTTTTTATAAAATAATTCAAAATAACCCGAATAAAAAAATTTTAAATTACGATATAAAAAAAAATTATTATTTTTTCGTTTACTAAGATCCGTAACGTTTTTAACCCCGTATTTATTAATAACCAATTACGTAACGCGTAATACGTATCTTTTTTTATTTTTATAATTTTTCGAAAATAATCGTCCGTCAAACATAATATTGCAAATATATAATTAAGGCCCGTCAAGTTATTTATATATACCTGGATACGGTACTGGTTACGGCAGTCGAAAATTATAAAAAAAACGGCAATAACAACAAATTATTTCCGTTAATAACGGCGTTTTTTCCGTATTACGGTTATAATTATTAATGGTTACTATAAAACCGTAAAAACGATTACGAAATTATAAAACGATAGTTACGGAAGTTTTTATTTATGGCGTTACCAGGATATATAGCAAAAAAGACGGCTTAAAACTAGAACAAAGCTTTTAACGTTATCTATACGTTATTAACAAGCCGTTTTTAACGTTCGAAAACAGCTAAATCTGAAATGGGGGAAATTTAAAAAGATTAATAAACATTATTAATCCGGACTTGCTAAAAAGAACCAGCTATTTTCAGCGAAAATATATGGAGATAGCTAGTTCTAAACGACCCGAACGGTTTGCTAAAACTGATTCTGAATCCCCACAAGTAGGTATTGCTGAAAGTTTACGAACTGGCCCTAAAACTTGACACCAGGCTCTACCGCTTGCCCGCGGAGAGAATCTGTAGCAAAGACTCTAGCGGGTATAGTGTCATAGTCCAAGTACTGCCAGATGATCCCCTGGAGCTAACGTACAGTAAGCCGCATTACAAGAGTGGTTCAGGGGAGCGGCGAGTCCTGAACGGCCTTGTTAGTGTGGGGATGATTCCATAACCATATTCACGTTACAAGCAGCAAATAGACTATGTCACCAGCGGGAAATGGTTAGCAGACGGCTTGTTAAGCCTCTTTCTACTATTGATAGTGCCACAGCTATATTTTATTTACGTGTTGCTGGGAAAAGCGGGCCCAGTAGCAGGTTATTCCTTGCCACATTAACTGATGCTACGCACCTAGGTACTCTCGACAACTACCCTAGGACGGTCTTCAGTGATATGATATGCGGAAAAGAGAGACTGATAAGAATGGTGATTATCAGACGCAGCAGCAGGCCTCAACCGGACTTGGAAGAGATAGAGATGAGCAATAGGAGCTGCTCTTTGGACCCAAGCCACTGTCAGTCCTGCCTAGACCGTCTGGGGCCGAAATATATGCCATGAGCCGGGAAAGAAACAGATACGTATATACGCGTGTCTCTAGCTGGCAGCTTGATACCTAGCATTGACGCTGATCTTCCTATTGTTTGACGAGTACCCTTAGGTAAGGAGTTAGATAATGTCTTACAGCGGTTAGACGCGTTTGCGTTGAACGGCAACCACAATAGGGGAGAGGGGCCTTAGCCCTGCCCACAATTTCTTTTCACAGTAACTTTGTATTGTTCACTACTTCTACCTCCATATCTCAGCACACTCAATCAATTCCTCCCACGCAACGCGGACACTCCACACTTAATTACACAGAACTTTCATCCTTATATAAACCTTCACACATCCTTCTTATCATCGCGAACGCCTACTCGACTCTTCATCATCATCATAATGCCTAACGAACCCAGCGACGAACCATCTCCCTCTAAGGCACCCAGGGTGCTGGCCCAGCTGTGCCGTATCGATGAGCTTAAGCCCGTGACAAACGACCCTACTTTAAGTATTGCTACAGTGCTCAACGTGCCCTGTGCTGTTGCCACAGGGTCCGTCAAACCCGGCGACCTGGCGCTGTACATAGCAGTTGACACCTTCATCCCGCACCATCCCAACGGCCTTCCCTTTCTCTATGATGATCAAGTAAACCGCTATCATCGTCATGAGGCCGCCATGGTCGACAGATTAGGTCACCGCGTCAAGGGCATCCGCGTCAAGCCCACACTCGTCTCGGGCCACCTTTCTGCTGGCCTCGTCATTGGAATTAACGCGCACCCCTGCATTCTAGACGGGATTCCTCTCAACACAGAGATTGGAGTGCGTCCCGGTCTCAACAATGAGACTGGGGGGTGCTCAACACCTTCAACGTTCAGTGGCCCCCCCGCGGAGACTTCTCCCAATACGATGTAAGTCTAATCCGACATTGACTCCATTCATACATCTCTGACAAGGACAGATCTCCGTCCCTGAAGCGGGCATTTGGGGGTGTGGTCGCTCCTCAACTAGTTATGACTCCGAAGGCTTCGTCTCTCATCACCAATTTCCTCGGCCTGCAACCGTGGAGGCAGACGGTGGCGGGCGAGATCGTGTGGGATCGTCCTGACTTCATCCCGGACCCCAACGTAAAGGACGTCAAAAGCCTGGCGGGCCTTCTGAGCAATAGCAACAACCAAGTGAAGTACCGAGTGACCGCCCCGCCTTCTGATTCCTGCATGACCGTCTACTTCCTGCGGGAAGATTCCCAGCTGGCAAAATGCCTCGCGCACCGCGAGACAAGCAGGTTGATTGAGGGAGTTGGCCGTGTAGGTGTCTGCACAGATAGATTCGATTTCCTGGAAATGTTCTCAAACGTCTTCTGGGCTTCGATCATGAAGACCAATCTATCGGAGAAACTTGCCGCTTTCAATAAGAACCTCGCTATCGAAGGGTTCTATGCTAGCCGGACCATCACGACTGGAAGGGGTGCCCCAAAGGTCGTTCGAGACTTCTATGTCTCGGGGATCTGGAATCTCGATGCGGGGGCTCGTGTGAGATTCGAAGTCGCCATGCAGAAGGCAAAGGAGTGGGGTCTGCAACTCGTCCCTGTCGTGGGCGTGTCAACGCTTGCTGACATTCGCTCGGGCCGCGCGAAGGCGGCATACCAGCGTGTTCAGCAGAAGGGTGCGCCTCTCGTGTTCAGGAGCCCAGACGAGAAGATTGTCTTCTCCCATCAGTGAGAGGTGAGCTGTTCCTTCTTCAGGCCCTTCTCGTTCCCACTCTTAAGTTGGCGTATGAATTGCGCAATCACCTAGCGGCTGAAGGATAATTATTCCTACGCTCCTTTCTTTGTCGTTTACTTAACACTCCAAACTTTCTGCTGACCAAGGGGATATAAGGTGGTTATCTCTCTCCTACTCTGCTGTTCAGCAAGTCCGGGCAGGGTCAAGGCCGGTGCTCTCGGCCACATCACCTACAAGGACTCCTTACACTACAAGTAATAGAGCCGGTATCCTCATGGCCCGCATGCTGTGATTAGAAGGGAACGAATATGCTCGCCTCAAAATACGGCCACCTCTCTTTTTACTTACGAACAAACGCAGAACGTCTTTCGCCTATAGCGAGTTTGGGTCCGATCACTGCATCCGAGAAAGAGGCAATGGTGACGGTCAATATAAGTCTAGAGCGACAAGCAAATGGGAGTATAATTAGAGGTCGAGGGGATTGCTCGGATGTTGCCGTTGGACAAGTGTCTCAACGAGGCGGAACGCGAGGGGAAACGGAAGAAGCGAACGGGGCAAAAGGAGCCATCACGGAGGCATAGCGAAGGCGTTGTATTATCTGATTTCCTGATTCCCTCCTGCTTTCGATTGGTCAAGCGGGCGCTACTGGAGATGGGCTGAAGAGGGAGCGCGTATTGATCAGGGTTCTTTTAGCCTCACGTGGTACCTGGATCGTATAAGAAAATTGCATTATAATTTCCTATGTGTGACCGGTCCAATAACATGTGTAAAGCCTGTAACACCATCAGGAGATGTCGACATATATCTACTTAGGGGATGCGTATGAAGAAGGCCCATGTTAAATAGCGTGGGTATTCCGCTACGTGATACTATCGCCTCCGTCTTGCCATTGAACGGGTCTCTGGTATTGAAAAGATCGAGGCATATTATACATGAGAGTAAACATCTATTGGAACTACGAAGCAATGCAGAATATGTGTGGCGTCGTCAAACGTATCCATCATGGTATTGATCCAATTCGTGTACAACTTGATGCGGACTTCTCAGGGATATCGTCTTAATGAGCATATAGTGAGGGGAGTAACGAGGCTAACCATGATGTCTTGTCAGCAAATTCCATATCCAAGAAAGAGGGGAGAGGGAATATCTGATGATTCCAGGCTCCATTCAAGGAGGCGTCTAATTCACGGTATATTGCGGCAACGAACAGGAAGGTCTCGAAGGTATACGACCCCTAGAATGTAGAACGGATAAAGCTGATGCAACAGAACCAGGCGACGCAAGCCCAGCTGAAAAATGTTATGTCCCGTTTAGAGAGGCGCTAGCGAGGAGGTCAGTCGATCGCGTCGATGAGTCAAGGAGTTGAAGTCGGCGCTTGCTTTACGAGAAGAAGAGGCCGAAAGGTGAGTAGAGTATCGATGAAGTGGCGGTCCGACGCGTACATTGGTAAGAGGGGCCGTCGATGGCAGCTCAATGGAGATGACGATCATCCAGTGAGGTCTTTTAGCTGAGGGTATGGTTACCGCCGTGGGACGTCGTAAGGAAACCGTGAAACAGCTTTTGGAGGCGAAACCTTCGTTGTCTTTGACTGGAGAGATAGAGGTCATTCGGGATGAGTGAGGGGAAGCGAAGGTCCCATCGTGTCAAGAACTGGTAGTGCGGCTAGTGTGAGACATCGACATCCGAAGACTGCTATGCTACGCTTAGGGCCGCTCAAGCCGCAACTCGCACAGCCGCATAGTGAGCACCAAGATAGAGGAAATAACAGGAACAGCGCACCGAGACGGTAGGTTTCAACAGAAATTTCTGAATTTTCCACCGTCCATCGAAGTTGCTTCTTAATGACCCCGACTTGCCCGGCTGTCATTTATTCTCCCACAACCGTCTGCTCCACCAACAAATCTTGCCCCGGCTACAATTCCAAACAGCGAGGTCCCGACATGTCTAGTTCCCTTCTGCACGTGCATTGCTAGACATGGACTTTCAACCACTGGGGGGATCGCTGTCCTGTCCTGGCTACTGCACGAAAAGAGCTGACGAATGCGGATTTCTAGGTGACGGTCTTCGACTCAATACTATCGACATATTGCAACCCCAAGTACGACGTCCCAGCTCGCCTACTGTACCGCTGGTCAAGATGAAGATTCACTGTACTCCCTCCAGCCATTTCTTCCTTCCTTCCTTTCCTGACTGTATCTTCGTAGCACATATCATATGGGTAATCAGTCATCAACGCCTGTGCGGAGGCCGTCACTCAAACTCGTCGAAGAAAGTCGGCTTCTCCCGGTTATCGGCCCACCGATTCTTCTGCGCGCTCCTCACGATATGCTCTACCGTCGGCAACGAGCACACACTATCACTGTCATCAACGTCATCACCGTTATTATCATCGTCGTTATCGTTATCGCCACCGGCGTCGTCCCCATCGTCGTCGCCCTCGCAGTCACGAGTTCCAGAGGCGTCTCCTGCCCCCGTCATGGTAACATCGACGTCGTCGATGTCCTCCTGCTCCCCGGTGTGACCGCCGTCGCACCCTGCGCCTTCTGGTACTCTCATCGTCGCGGCGGATCGCAGATCCCTGAACGCCGCCTTCAACTCGTCGTTCACGCCGACCGCGCGTTCCGGTTGCTTGTCCCTGTCCTCTTCCCCCACAACGCTGATAGGGCTCAGGGCTTGGCGTGGTCGTCGTTGCCAGGATGGCCGCTTGGTGCGCGGTTGGTCTTCAGAACCGGGCTCGGTCTTACGGAGGTTGCCTGCGAGGAGGGCGGTTAGTTGTGTTCTGGGCTGCGTGACTAAGGCGGGAAGTTGGGTGGGGTTAAGGGGAAGGGGAAGAAGGGAGAAGACTCACGTTCCTCTGTCGCACCGATGACTATACGGGATGGATATTTTCGTCAGCAAAAAGAACATGTAAGAAGAACGCTAGAGGGCGGACGGAACTCACCCCTATACGCGTACCTGCCAAAGACCTGGTCGGTGTTCGTCGTGCGGTGGCGTAGCACCCTGAAGTGCGACCACGACGCGTAGCTGGCGAACGGGTACTCGCGGAAGTAGATAGGCCCGTCGTCCTCGCTGTTGCCCTCCGTTGCTACCCCGATCCCCCACCCCGGGGGCCTTTCCCTCTTCTTGCACAACGCCCGGTCGCACCGTAGCACATATAACCCCTTGCGGTCCCCGTACCGGAACACGCACTCATCGTTCTTGACGTCCCCGATCCTGATCGTCCTCTTGAACGCCGCGCCAGCGTTAATGGATTTCTTCTTCTTCCTTTTCGGTCCTTGGGACTCGTCCGCTGCGACTAGCGCTGCGTTGTCCGCGGACGGCGGTGGCCGGGGACGCTTCTTGTTGCTGATGGTGGTGGTGGTGTTGGTAAGGCCCCGGAAGGCTGGGAAGCACATCGAAATGGGACTCCGGCCTTCCGTCAAGCTGGCTGAACGGTCGATCACAGACGGATTGGGGTCTGGGTCCCTTTGGTCGCGTTCGCGGTTGACAGATAGCGAAGGAGACGGACACGCGGACGGTGCTGCCGCCGCGGGCGCGCGTGAAGACCCTGATAAGATGTCCTCGAAGCTCCGCGGGACCGCGACGGCGGCCTCATCCTCCCTCCGGGTGGCCGCTGACGCGGGCGTCAATAGCACAGCAGCAGCGTCCGGGTTCTGCGGAACCGCCGCCGGCGCCCCCGCCGAGTAGTGTCCCCCGTCACCACCGACGCCGCCTGACTCGAACTCGCGGCGCAGCTCGTCCAGCAGGCCGTCGAGGGCGGCGTGGAGCTCGGGCCCGACGCGGCACAGCACCACGTGGCAGGCCTCGGCGTAGCGCGCGCCCAACTCGCAAACGAAGGACCAGAGGTTTGGGTGCCGGGGGTCCATGGAGAGCAGCGCCTCGTTGCGCGCCTCCACGAGCGGCTTTAGTTCTTCATCCCGCAGCTTGCGGCCGATTGTCTCGCGGATGAAGGCGGCGAGAGTGGCTTCGGACCCGAAGCCTGTGTTGAGGGTAGAGGCGGCCGGTCCGGGCGTGGTGCGTGTCATGGCCCTCGTAAACGTTAGAGATTGATGACTTGGAGCCGGGTACTGTAGGCGGCACTACCGAGGCTGGACGCACTTGTATTGCCGATTAGACTATTATCTCGAGGTCCTATGGTGGAATGGCATTAGTGTAATTTTACTCGGATCTGCGCAGCCCATGTGATACTCGGTCCTTATATAACACATAAGTAACATACTGCGTAGGTTAATCAAGTACGGCCGGGAGGGAAAGGAATGGTATTTATACTCCCTAACCTTCGAAGAAAGAGCAGCATACTACATTGGTGTGGCAACGCCTGCTTATTACGGCTATAGGGTGTTTCAAAAATTTCTTATAGCCATTTATAGCAATGGTAGTTCTGTAAGGAACCATTCTTCTCCATAGCACTTAGATATCAGCGATTATGCCTTGCCTGAGGACTCCCCTACACACCTTTAGGACTCTCAAGTCTGTATGTGTGCAGAAGAGTCTGCCTACAAAACCAGTGTCGGATCATAATGCTACCCCTACCGGTTAGTGCCGTCAACAATAAAGTACCGGAAGACTTCCCCGACCAATAGGTTGTGAGACAATGACCAAAGCCGGATTGCGGTGTTAACTTGGTCTTGGTTTCCCAAATGTAGGGGACTGTAGGTAGGTTTGTTGCCAGGGGCAGGGGCTTGTCTGAATACTCGCCGTGTATAAGATCGACCAGGGTGGTGTGATTGTGTGGGTGGCTGAGCTGCGACAGAACCAACAGCCATCCAGGCGACCAATCAATTTGAGAACAGGTCCACCATCTGAGACGATCCATCTTGGGAGCCTCTTCGGGTAGAGCGAACAGTTACTCTGCAAAAGGACGACCCGAACCCTCCCAAGCATCTGAAGTGTAAAAACTTGTCTGGGTATGGTTCCATTATCTGGTAGAGGCCGACAGTGCGTCGTATCCATGTTCGATGCCTGACGGCCGGGCTTCGTTTCAAGACGAGAAATTTAGGATCGATCTGGGTGAGATACACCTCAAAGACGCTCGGTCTCGGCCTATTTGAAGATATATCTCCCTCCGACGGAAGGATTATTGAAGTATCGCGCAGGCACATCTACAGATGGGTTTGTATGCACCGCCGACGCCGCCACCCGATCACAAACCGGCGTCCGAATATGCGAGGCCAAGCATTGCAGATGGAGCCTAGAGACAATCCTTGTAATTATATTAAGCCTGAAAATTTGCGCCTAATCCACATACCAAAGCGACCAGGGGTATATTAGTGATGCCGGTTATCAGCCACCTCTCATAACGCCCATTCACCCGTTCCGTAAGAGCCATTGCTCTGACGTGCGTACCCTGCAACCGCTTTCTAGTCTGGGTTTCGCATGCTCACTATCCAGTAAAACGGCCTCCCACGCACGCTCCTTGCCCTGCGCACCATCAGGCCACGGAACAAGGAGGCGTTGGTATTTTCGTTTTGCAAACGTGTTCACCCCGTAAAAGAGTCCGTAGGGAGTTTCTAGTAATAACACCAGGCACACGGGATGCAAAGATGATTTCTACAGTGGATAAAGGAGTCGGGGGAAAGCTGAACGTCTTTATGGCTGTCCCGGGCCCTATGCTCACTCCCATTTGTCTCTAGGTCATTGGGTAATGGACTCCACTACAAGTCCAAGAGATCTTCAAATCGGTTCCTTGTATAAAGCTTCTCTCCCTTAGATGCTTAGTACGGTCTCTTAACTTAACGGGCTCCGTGAGGAAGAATGTCTATGCCGCTTGCAAATGCCTTCCTTCTACGTATCGGCGGAGGCAAGCCCGTAAGTGAGACGATTGGAAAAGGTGGTAAGGAAAGTCTACGCTCCATATACCGAATTCGGCGTGTCGACTCGAGACCATCCATGACATACATCAAAATATCTGGACGACAAGGTCAGCGATGCATTTTGGAAGGACCACTCTACTAAGGGAAAAGGTCAGTAAGATCTCACTTATCACCATGACGCACCCGTTAGAATGCAGCAGTAGTGGCGAGGTCCTGCTGCAAAAGTTTCCAAAGCCTGCAATTTGGTCTGGGCTGTCTTATATGAGTATCTTTAGCCTGTATATGATTGATTTGAGAATCTGTAATACTTATTAGTGAGCCGTTGAAAAAGCGGTACTATGGTGTTAGGGGCAATTTTTAAAACACTGCCAGGTCGACGCGCTAGAGCCTCATAACGCTTTCCCATATTTAAAGCTCTGGTTGCTATGTATCTAG
>QJNZ01001526.1:0-11711 GCA_004155055.1 Monosporascus sp. CRB-8-3
CCCGCGCCCCCCGCGCCGCGCCGCAGGGGCTGGGGGCAGGGGAGGGGCCACGTTGTTTATTGTCTTGCTTCTCCAAGGCTCGTAAACGCCCTTTTGGCTACCCAACGGTTACAGGACTCGGATTTGAGTTGGAACTGTTTTAATTGGCGCGGGACACCCATCTAATGCGAACTTCGGGGAGTTGTGAAGTCCAAGAGACACAAAACGTGGCATTTTGCAAAGCTCTTCGGAGATCCATATAATCTGCCGATCAAAGACCGGTGAGGTGATGGGATTCCGAGAGAACGCCGTCCGAGCAGCGACGTCGCAGCCGATTCTCGCTACCGATTATCCCATGGGGATTCCGATTGTATAATAGGATCCCCCGAACTCCGGCCAGTCGCTTCAAATCAAATTACGAAGAGCTACACCCACTGCATACGTTAGCATTTTGTGTTGTACCTAACTGCATGCAGATACCGACATGTATGTATATGAAGCTGTCAACCGCCACTAATGATACTTTTGAGGCTCGCTGGCCAACCCCTGTAGGGTCTCCGCAGGGGCCAAGAGAGATCCATATCAGCCGCCAAAAGCTGCTTCCTGTAGCGCAGCTTGGCTAGAGCTTTAGCGAACGTCAATGCTCACTACCGAGGGGCTGCGACCTCAATACTCGGATAACAAACATACGCATCACGTCCAATAACTCCGTCTTTGCCTAAGAACAGACGATTGGAGACCACAACTACCTGCACTGAACCACACGAATCTCCCAGTATTACGTAGCCCTCGTCACCGCCTTGCGGGTCATTTTCCACGCGCCGATTTCCAACCGAATTACCCGTACTGTCACCGGAAGAACAACACGACCAACCGCTACGCGAGGCGCCAATTAGGTTCGTCTTGTCAACGCCCCCGATGGCATTCCTCATCCTCGTGATCGGGGACCTGCACATCCCGGACCGGGCGCTGGACATACCGCCGAAGTTCAAGAAGCTGCTGTCGCCGGGCAAGATCGGGCAGACGCTGTGCCTGGGGAACCTGACGGACCGGCACACGTACGAGTACCTGCGGTCGGTGGCGCCGGACCTGAAGATCGTCAAGGGGCGGTTCGACGTGGAGGCGACGTCGCTGCCGCTGGCCCAGGTGGTGACGCACGGGTCGCTGCGCATCGGCTTCGTCGAGGGGTTCACGCTGGTCTCCACGGAGCCCGACCTGTTGTTGGCCGAGGCCCACAAGCTCGACGTCGACGTCCTGTGCTACGGCGGCACCCACCGCTTCGACGCCTTCGAGTACATGGACAAGTTCTTCGTCAACCCGGGCAGCGCCACCGGCGCCTTTACGACGGGGTGGCTCGCGAAGGACGACGAGGAGATGGTACCTAGCTTTTGTTTGATGGATGTAAGTTTTTGTCCCCCTCTTTACGTTGCTCCTCCTGCTGCTTTCCCCGGTTCGAGGACAAAGCATGATGGGTTGTGGGTTCATAGGAGGAGGAAAAGCGAACCTAAAAGCCGCGCCGGTCTCTGAATGTTGACGACTGAACACACATCTACAGGTCCAAGGGATATCGCTTACGCTATACGTCTACCAGCTGAGGAAGGACGAAAAGGGAGTCGAGAACGTGGCGGTGGAGAAGGTAACCTACACAAAACCAGTAGCACCCACAGGGGGATCGTCATGAATGAAGCGTACAGGAAGCGATATAGGGGAGCGAGGTAGCGCGGAAGTTTCCTGACACAATGCTACTAAAGAACGTTGGCAATCATAGCGATCCCGGAGAAGGGTCATGACTAAAAAGGGCAACATCTGCCGTTCGCTCAGTCTGTCCGTCTGGAGGAAATGAACAAAGATATGAATTGGTATCCAGGGTACGCGAGTACTCCAACGCTATGACCACATATGAGAAAGAGTCTCAAATGAATGAACCAACCAACCCGCCCGGCCCCTGGAAATTCAGTTCCCACGGGGTGAACGGGAAAGACACAATTTCCCATACGATTATGCGTGAGCCCATCCATCCATCCAGAAGGTGGGCGACCAGAAACGCCGTGCGGACCCTCGTCATCAAATGGTAAACAAAGGAGAGAGTGATCGGATAACCTCCGCTCAAGTAGGGAGCAGCTCATCATAACATCATACTCCTGCGCCGCATAGACGACGCCTTCTCCCCCCTCGTTGACGACCTCGCACCACCTGGGGAGTCGGCCGAGCTCGCAGTAAGGCCGCTATCTCCATCTAAGCTTGAGCTGTCCTGCCCCGCGTCATCGTTATCGATCCCCATTCTCGACTTGGCTGGCGGCACGGCCATCATGGACGTGGACGCCCTCTTCCTGACTACGGCACTGGTCCCGCTCTTGGCCCTCTTCTCGTTCTGCTGTTCGGGAGGATCCTCCCGCGCCGCGGCCATGGACGACAGGCGTTTGGACCTTGCTATACGAGACGTCGACGTCGGCACTTTGCTGGTCTTCCCAGTCGGCGACGACGAGCCGCTGCCGCTGCCGCTACTGCTGTTGGAGTCGTTGTCGTTGTCGTCCGGCCCGTCGAACATCCGGGCGACCTCTGCCTCGCGCGCTGCGATCTCCTCGAGGCGGCGGTTCGTGGGGATTTTCGGTGCAGCCATCTTGCTGTTGCTGCTCGTGGTCTCGACGAGTTCGGTCAGGGCAGATGAGCTGCGCTTCCTCCTGTCCGTGACCACCGTTGTGGGGAGGTCGCTGCCCCTGGGCGGAGACGCTCTGCCGGCCGTCTTCCGCGCGAGCGGGCTCGGCGGCATGTTATCCGTGGCGGCGGCGGCGGACGCGTCGGGGATATTCTTCCAGACGGCAGCAAGCCTCGGCGAAGCTACCACCGGTCCAGACGATCTCACTGCCGAGGAGGAAGAAGAGGAGGCGGAGGCGGGCGTAGGCAACTCGGATTGCCTCGACTGGCTGCTACTGCTACTAGCCCGCCGCATCTGGAGGCTCTTGCCCTCGCCCGCGACGGCGTCGAGGAGCTGCTTAGTAGGCCGGCGCATCTTGTCGCGCAGGTTGGGCTCGGCGTAGCTGACGGCGGGGCGCGTGCGGCGGCTCCCACGCGTTGTCTCGCCCCGCGATGAGATGTCGAGCGGCGGCGGCGTGTCGCAGACCTCCTCCTCCCGTGCCGTCGTCGCCGCCGACGCCGCAGGCTCGGGGGAACGGGACACGGACCGGTTCGGCTCCGCGAAAGGGCTATGGGGCTCCTGTTGCTGTGGCGGCGCCGGCGGCTCGGGCTCGATCTCGATCTCGATAGCTGCCACGGGCGATGCTTGTTCAGGGATGACTGGTTCCGGGGCCGGGATCTCGATTACTGCTGGAGCCGGTTTCGCCTCCTTCTCTTTTGCCTTCTCCTTCCTGGTTTCCGTCCGGCTCTTTGCGTGCTCCTCGCGCTTCGCGTCTGATTTCGCCTTCGCGACGTCGTCCACGATACTGGGCTTCACTCCCTTCATAGGGGAGCCGAGGTTTTCGTTCGAGCTCTTCGCTCCGAGCGGCTTCCTTTGCGTTGCTGATCCCCCCCCGGCGTTCTTCAATTTTCCTCGTCCGTCTTTCCTAATCTCTTTGATGGGTCTGTTCACGGTCCGGCCTTTAAGGACTGTAGACTTCTCTGGCGATGCCGAGGCTTCGGCCGATGGAAGCGCTGCTTGGTCATTGGTTCTGTCTTCGTCGTCCCTCGACTTCCTCTTCAAACTGGGCTTAACAGTTTCAGTCGGAGCCCGGGGCTTGGCGGTAGATGCTGCTTTGACAACTCTTGGCTCTGTCTCCTTCTCATCCTGAGCACTCGATGTCTTCTCGACCTTCGCAACATTCGGTTCTTTGGCAAGCGGCTCGGCTTCCTTGGCAGGTGGCGGGATATATGTCCTTGAGACGGGATTTGTAGCTGAGTCCGCGAGAGCGGGTGGTTCAATGCCGTCCGCGATCTCCCTCGTAGGTAAATCAATCTTAACTGGATCTTCGTCGACAAAGCGTGAGACGGGCGGTGGGCCAAGATCTGGCGAATCACTAGTTTCTGCAGCCTCAGAGCATATTGCGAGTATTTCTTCGCGGCTGGTGAAGGAACGCGTATTAGCACATAGCCTACCCGAACGTAGAGTCCAGTGACCTACTTCAGCGTTTCCCGGGGGTACGATTTCGTTTCCCAAATAGGAGGCAGTCTGCCTTCTTGAAGTGCGAGAGCCTCCAAGTCTATGGAGTCTCTCCGTTTCCATTGGCAACTGGCGCGGCCGAGGCTGGATCTCGTCCTGGCCTTCTTTGCCACGCGCGGCGAGCGGCTTCGGGTGATGGGCTCGTGGCCCAAACCGGCTAGCATGGCTCCCCATTCGACGAGCTGGGCTTCCATCTTCTCCTTGATCTCGAGGGCATGGTCGGCGATTCTCTGTGCTCTGCTGTCTTGGAGCTCCGTCTCGAGCCGTAGGATATGTCCCCGTAGCTCGAGATTCTCAGATAGCATTCGCGCGCATTCATTTTCCAAGCTTCGTATGCGTAATGATTGTGTAGAGTTTATTCTGGCAATGTCTCTGTTCTGGCGTAGAAACCTTCGACGTACTGGGGACGACGAGTTATCAGCTATGCACTGATTCGTTGTCGTTCCACTCCACCCACTTACACGTCTCTATGTTATCTGTTGGCACCAAAGGCTCGTTGAGTCGCGCCATGGTAGGTGTATCATGAATGAAGCGATGGTGGATCAAATCAGGTTTGGTTGTGTAAAGCAAATAACTTGATTCTTAATCATGTAGGTCGTGTTGTTCATTCTTGGCTAAAATCCAGTCCGAGTAGCTTCAATTAGGGCAATAAATCTCAGAGGACGTGTACCCTAGTTGCAAACCGTGCGCGTAATCTGGCGGTGGAAGGGAAAGAATTTGTATGGGGACAGAGAAAGTTGCTGGAGAGCCCAATGTCAACAAACTTCCAGAAGCGGTCTAGCGAGACTTGGGCTATGACATCGGCGTGAGGTTGGACCTCTCAGAGACTCGGGCCTCTCTTCGTTCTCCACCCCACCATCCCGTCGTCGCACGTGGAGCACAAATATGCGAAACAGACGGTTGGATGTTCTCAAGGCTGAGACTCAAAAGTCTTAGCTCCGGTTCATGCATTCTATTAAGCACGACGCGCTGTTTTTAGCGACACTGTTTCTACCTCTATCAATTTCAAATCGACGCGAAATTAGGAAGCCCGGAGAACCAAGTGAGTTCTCAAGAATCAATCTGTCATGGCATTCTCTTCGCGATCGCTTTCGGGCCATATACGCCAAGGATCCACCACAGGCAACATTAATGCTCAGTCCAGTGGACAGTCTGCTGCCCTCGTGGCTCGTGTGAACGAGAAGAAGGCAGAGCTGGAGAACCTTAAGGAGCTGCGGGACCTGAGTGCGGCAGTAGCAGACCAGATGGAGGCTTTGGAACAAAAGCTAGCAACCCTCTCGGATGGAACAGAAGGTACGAAGAACTGGCTGCTCCTCCGGAAAAGGGGGATGTCGAGCGTGTGCTAACATTCGGTCAATAGCGATTGCAGCAGTGGTAGGGAACTGGCACAACGTTCTACAGGCCATCAACATGGCTTCAGGTATGATCACTACCTACCAAGCTTACTGCCCCCTATCATGGGCTGATACAATCTTTGGTAGCCAAAATACCGAAGCCGCGGGGAAGCCAAGATGCTCAATCCAGTTCTCAAGAGGACTCAATACCCCTTCCTCAGACCTTGGTGCGGATACCAACGGAACATGCACCGTCATTACAAGCACAAGCGGAGAGTGCTCTCGAGGGGGATGCAGACACTACAGCGACATCGTGACAGCTTAGCGATAGTGGCTGAATATTCTCGCACGGTCCGCATCTTTAGCCCAAGTAAGCGACTACATGCGCCATTATATAGTCTGTAGGAGGCCGACTTGTGTAAGCCGATAGAGCGCGCCTAGCGACAACCTCAGCTGCTAACGTTTTGACAGGCAGCGTTAGATTCCGGCACATCCGGGTGTACGTCAATCCAATGCAACGGCTTTATGGTCAGCGATGACCCCAATGAAATGCGACGTGCTGGGAGATATGTTCCCGTACCAAGGGGAAGTTCTGGCCTCTATTTCGTATCACATCGCCTAATACGATCTTTTGAGGCCTAACCGTATGCAATGAGTGTACTAAGTACAAAGTACATTGGCGGGGAAGAGGCGACCGGAGAAGACGCGCGTATTGATTCAGCTGTTGCTACGGAAATGACAGGAGCTATCTCAAGGCCAAGCCTCGAATGCCATTATCATTTACGAGGCGCACTAATGTTAAGGAGAGAGTGCGAGTCAGGCACTGGCACTCCCGGCGATGACGAAGATGCTATCACGATTTACAGCAAACGGACCGCAAGCAGGAGCATCCACGTTGGACCAACATCGTTTCTGCAGGTGCCACCAATATCAAATAAACAAGTTTCGATCCACTCCGTGTTCGCAGTTGGTTGGCCCGCTCCTTTCCTGTTCTTTTATTTGTCCCAGCATCCATCTCATCATCTATCAGAGAGCATCAATCCCGTTGAATGGTATTTTGCTGCTTTTATCCACCCATCGAACCCGACGGCCATTCTCGAACATCAGATCACTTAAAGACACTATCACTCTTCTAGTACGCCCAGCTCATATCTGAACCCGTGCTTGATTTAAGGGAATAGATATCCCCGAGATTGCAAGAGTCGAGACCTCATTTAAACCCTTGTTCGTTCAGCACGACTAAACCCTCTATGTCTAAGTGGCTAACGTGCTTCCCCTTGTTAGCCAGCATCCCTGCCTGTACTAGATTACCAAAAGTGGTAGCTAAAAATATGGGTCGAGTATCAGGGCCCCGGGCCAGCAGCTTCTATATCTTCAACGATCAGAGCTCCAGTCCAGGTGCCCAGCCTTTTAATGATGATAACGCACTGAAAGGCAATCAGTTTGATGCACTACGTCAACTCCGTTTTGAGGAATCGCAAAATCGCCAGACGAGGACAAGTTTCTGTGCAGATGTTGGTTTATCTGCCGTCCTTAGAAAGCTCCATGTATCGAACAAGAATCACCAAGTCGGCCCAGACAAGCCAACATACCAACATCAACTGAGTCGGCCGGCGATCGCATCAGACACATTCAATGCTCTCCAGACTGTCCCCGAGGACGAAGACGGATCTCAAATTTCAAATAGATCCGCGGCGAGTTGCCCCTCCAGTCGTACCCAACACTCTCTCGAGTGTCCAGGTAAGATTACTCCTGTGGATTGTGTCCCAAACTTACTTCCTTTAAATCGTACTAACTACATGACTTGGTAGTCAGCCAATCTGCAGATCATCCCTTAATTAAGGCCGCGCGCAATATTCCGTCAGCTGAAGAGCAGCTTGCGAGACATCGCGACGGTCGATTCGAATGGATTTTATCCATCAGATTTCCTGTTCAAGAACCTCTCGAGAACTGTGACAGATCCGGTACTTCAACCGAGACTCAAACCGAGGTGAAGAAAATTTTGTTCGGTTGCAATCTTCTTCCCTCACAAAATCAAATAACATCGGACGGACCGATGAAGGACGCAGACGCGGACACGTACATCCTCCTTGTGACACCTATAGACGAGAACGAGGAGGCTACAAAGATGGAACTACGGCCCACGGAACAGGAAAACACGATTCGGGCGGATGCCTGTATGGAGACGGTCACGCCAAGGAAACCGTCGGCGGCTTCTGAAGAGGATGGAGCCAGACCTCTCACGCCATCATCGGTCAAGAGCAGTGAAAGGCATGACCTTCCCGTGGATGACATTGCACCAGGATCACGTATGAGGCCTTCGCGGATCGAGGATTCCGTGGAGGCTCTCGACCAGTTGGAAGAAGAGCTAGAAGCATTTGACCGGGCAGCCAATTTCCACCAGATATCGTCCTCGGAAAAGGAGAAGCTAGCAAGCAGAAAATCTCCAAGGCAGACGCCTAGCGCCCCCAGTAGTCGGGACGAGGATGCTACGACACCACAGACAAAACGCAAGAGCGTCCTGAAGACGGGCCCTGCCACTCTCAGGGCCAATTCTACTATTGAGCCGACCCGGACGCCTTCGATACGTAAATCAGCTTCCCTGCCGTTCTTCAAGCCCGATTCCTCTAGGGTCAAAGGCGAGGAGAAGCCACTCGCCCAGGCTCCCCTCTCAAACAAGACAGTAACGCGCCCAGCGAGTCTTAACCCGCCAAAGCAGCCGGTCAAATCTACCAAGCCACCTACAATTCCGTCGTTTGAGCTACCTGGAGCGGCAACCGCACGGAGGCTGAAGGAGCAACGGGAGGCCCGCCTCGCAATGCAAGCCGCAGCCGAGCAAGCACAGAAGCCGGCAGTTCAAACATCGAGCATTCGGCGGACCAAGTCTGTCAGAGCCTCCGTTGTACCCACTTTTGAGCTCCCGGGAGAGGCTATCTCACGCCGGAAGCGCGAACAGCGCGAGGCTCAGCTTAAGGCACAGGAGGAAGAAGAGCGAAAACGACGTGAGTTCAAGGCGAGGCCGGTTCCATCTGGGACAACGCCTGGCACATATCCCCGTGACAATATTGCCAGCCGGGCGCGCCAACAACTAAAGAGTGCCACGACTGAGAATTCCCACGCTTGTCAGGCCTCGTCTAGTCCGGGTAAAGGCGATCTGCACCCCAGTGCACGCCCACCACTCTCCAGCACAGTCAACGAATCGCAGCCTCGGGGCCGAGGGATCCACGCCGAGCCATCAGCGGCATCTCATCTCAACCGGGCCACGTCTCATACCAGTTCTACGGACAGTGGCAAGCGAAGCGTGCTATCGGCCGAGGATTTGGAGCAGCAGCGTCTCCGGGGTCAAGTGATCTACAAAAGGGACAACTCGTTTTCGGAAGAGAAAGAGCGCGAGAAGCAACATCGCGAGGCGCTGGCGAAATTGGCGAGAGAAGAAGCTGCCGAGAGATCGCGGCAGCAGAGTCGCGAATGGGCTGCCAAGAAGCTTCGGAAAAGAATGACCATAGCCTCGCTACGCGATATAGCGGCCTGATGGCTATGGGGTTTGAGATGTGAGAGTAGTATCTGTTGTGTCGACCACTTGTTTTGATCCGCTGCATTGGTTAGGACCGCCGAGTCCGGCGTTCATCGGGGAAATTATAGGGGAGCTTGGGTATCGCTCTCAGAATATTGTTACTGCTTTTGTTCTTTCTATGGTGGGTCAGGAGAAGCCGTGGCCGGTCATTCCGGAGTTTGTCGGAGCATTCACTAATCAAAAAGGAAGGGGTTTAAGGGGGGTCTAACTCTATATCCTTCGGTAACAAAGGCGGAGTAAAGTTAATACTGTTTTGAATGCGATTATCAAGTACCTTGCATCGAGCTCGTTTCCTCTCGGCCTGCGACTAGAGCGACAGTATTGCGCAGACCTTAGACTGGTTGCCAGTGACTTACCGCCGGCGCTGCAATCGTCCACGCATGCATGAGCATCTTCCCATCTTTCCCAATCTCGAAAATTACGGAACGAAATCCTTATTGGCCTTAGGTCACACCATCGATATCGACATTACCGCATAGTCCCTCCCTCCGCCAATTGCTTCCACGACCGTGAGATTTATGTATCTATCCCATCCCTACATCTATATCTATCCATCCATGCATCCCCCTGTATATCCATCTTGCTTGCCGTCTTACCATCATCCCCTATCCGTGACCGACTCCGGGGAGCCTCTTCCGACCGACCAACCAACCAACCTGACCGGGACGTGTACGTGTTCGACACCCGCCATCTCATCAGGCCCGTACGTACGTGTATGTATATCCCGACGAATGGGCAATGAACACCACACCAGAATGATGACAACGCTGGTTACTTTTAAAACGGCAGTAAACGTCCCGCTGCAGGCAAGAACTGAAATAACGACTGGTTAAGTAGCTATTTCTTTAGCTTAGGCATAGGCCACTTCTATCCAATAACCGTTGGTCTGATGTTGGCGGTTTTTAAGATAGGCAATCTAGCTAGTCGAACATAAGGGTAGAGAGATATGTGAATGTAGAGAACACGTTATTCGCGTTTTGGGATTAGGAGCCCCGCGCGCCCTCCTTGGATGTTATGGTACTTACTTACGGCGCATGCTATTATACATATATACCCCTGTTCTGTACTACTAAGGGGCAAGCAGGTTAGGGTAAAAAAAAAATGAAGCTGTTCTCGATCATCTGCTCGAGAACACGAATCTTGGAACGCTAGACGAGATGGGCATTTTCGGGGGCAGTAACACCCGGGGACTAGAAAGATCTGATATCCGAAACTCATTAAATCTAGATCTGGGGAGATAGAGGTAGGTAGATATGTACGTTCAGCTAGTTGCGCAAGCGGTTGCGGTTGTGTGGCTGCTGCTCTCTTTAACAACCCCTACTCCGCATACAACCCCCACCATTTGCGCTTTTGCTCCTCCAAATCCAACCCACCCCCTATCCAATCCCGTCGGTCCAATGTCGAAGAATGAACATCTGATCACATCGCCATGCACACTGTCGGGGTGACTATCCAAAACTTATCCCAAGGCCTCCACCGTATTCATGACTCGAGGCAACGTGCACATTTTCATCGTACGTTTATACAAGCACTCCGTTCCCCCCTGTCGATGAAGTCGGGCTTCCGGCTTTGCACAGCCGTCTTGTCCGCCGAGTATTAAGGCTGGTTTTATTAGGCCACTGGCTCAGTAGCTTATGGTGGCTCGTGTAATCGGAAATGATCTGAATAACCATCCTGTTCGTCGGGTAATATGGAATTTGGCATCGACTCAGACGAAAAGATGAACATGTGCGCTAAGACATCAACAGAAGACGCCACAGGTATGTGCTTTTCCAAGACTCGGACATGTATATACGCAAATTGCCAGAAATTTTCCCGTTCCCGAAATAGCATTTTTAATCCAGGAAAATGAGCCAGGCATAAGTGGCGTACGTCGCACAAAGATCAGTCTAAGAAACATTAATGTATGCGAAGGCCATCGAGCGCCGCTAATCCAAGAAAAAGAAAACAGTCGCGTAACGCTGGCGGGAACAAAAATCCGGCCGCGAAGGCCACCATTTTCGCATTCCCGTCTGGGTATCATTCGATGATGTGCAAATAAAGAGATGCCCGCCCGACATGCGG
Organism: Monosporascus sp. CRB-8-3; assembly: GCA_004155055.1. NCBI lineage: Eukaryota > Fungi > Ascomycota > Sordariomycetes > Xylariales > Monosporascus > Monosporascus sp. CRB-8-3. Next base: position 11,105 of record QJNZ01001526.1, read on the forward strand.
TTGACACTCATCGGGTATTTAGAAATTCTGCGAGATGCCTGCGCTTTGTTGAGGGAAGTGCGACGGATTTTCGATCCGAGTGTTGCGCCGGGCAGGATTGTCCCGGATAACGGGCTGGGCTCCTGGGGGCGGGTTGTATCCCGGCTCACCATACGGGTTTCCGTATTGGTCGTAAGCCTCATAAGGAACGCCTACACCGTTCTCTCCCGAGCCGTCAGATCGGCCAGCAGCACTGTAAGAAGAGGACGCGTTTGAAGGCCCACGGTGAACGTTGCCTGGGTTGTCGGCAGCGGCTGGACCCATAACACCGAGTATCTCGCCCTCGGGGCTCCGAGAACCTGCGCCCACAAGAGGCTCCCCCGACCTCGTGTCCGAATGGTCCCCAGTGGGGGATGTTCCGTCCGAGTAGGCTACACCTGCTACTCCACCAGACATGGTCGTCGATCCCTTTCGGCCAGTGGATCCGCCGGCCGTAGTTGATCCCCAGCCGCGGTACCCCGAAGATCCATCCTCCTTCATCTCGTATGCACCTGCAGCACCACCACCCCCTATATCGGGCAGTGTAGGGTGGGCATTGTGGTTGTAGTTATACTCCTCAACTTCCTTC
>QJNZ01001527.1:0-11708 GCA_004155055.1 Monosporascus sp. CRB-8-3
TATAACTTTCTACATTAATTTTTACTTAAAAGCGTTAATATCCTATATATAACTTATAACTCGGCACGAGCGACGTGCCGACCACGGTCCGGCAGTCGTCGGCGGCGCACGGCTTCTGCGTCGCGAGGTCGCGGTCCCGCAGGCGCCGGCCCTCGCCCGCCGAGGGGCGCGCCAGCTGCGCCTGCCGCCGGCGCTCGGCCCACGCGCCGCGGTTCTCGCACCTGTGCGCGTCCTCGGTCCGGTGGTCCAGGCAGAAGGTCTTCTTGCAGCTCTGGCAGAAAAAGGGTAAAAAGTCCAGCTGGTTGCAGTACTCGAGCTGGCAGTGCTTGCCCACCAGCGTCGCGTCGTTCTCTTTGTCCATCTTCACGTAGCTCGTGTCGGAGGAAGGTTCCGGAGTTGTCGACGTCGACGCCATGGTTGCGGTCGGTCGCTTGACGGGTCGGGCTCGCTTTTGTAGTTGTTTCTCGCAGAGAAAGGCTTTGCCTGAGGGTAGGCAGGTAGGGAATTCGTAAGCAGCGCTCGCGGAAGGACTAACTACGTAAGGAGAGGCGAGGCTGATGTTGCCTGAGGTTATCTAGAATGGTCTGGAAGGATTGGTCAGTCTTGAGCGGGCTGAGGCGGGTTGGAGGTACGTACACGCTATCCGGCATGTCGGTATTCGCACTGGGCGGAATCTCCGGGTGAACGCGGGGCGGGTTGCGGCTTGAGCAGGTACCTAACTTAATTGAATACTGCAAGCGTATGAGCCCTAAGCTAGGTATAGTTAGCTTAGCGGATGAGGCCCTGTGAGATCCGGACCCACTAACTTAATTGAAAGCGGGGCGCGGTCACCTGTTTTCGTGTTTTCGATGACGGAGTCGCCCCTGCCTTTCATTCAGATCCTAGTGCCAGTGGCTAATCCAAGTCATCGTGCTACTGTATCTGACATTCTATACATCTCTATGTCTGTCCGTTCCTTTAAACGTGACCGAAAAATTTCAGTCTGAGATCAGATCGCAAGAAATGTGATATGCTGCCCGCAAAATGCCCCCATACGTCCCGCGCAAGCGCCTGCGCACCCCTTCGCCTACTGACAATAAGCGGGCTGCCAGGAAGCCAGGGCCGACTAAAGGAGGCGATGCAACCCCGGTAGCAAACGTCCCGGCGCGGAAGTTTACCCTATTTGATGACCTGGACGCTGGCTCGAAGAACCGGTCCGCCGAGAAGACCAAGTCGGCTATTCAGCAGATGCAAGACGATGACGACGAAAGCAGTTCGCTCAGCTCCCTCTCGGACGCCGAGTTCGAGGATGTGCCGGCACCAAAAAGGCAGAAAGTGAGCCATGTCTCGGAAGCTGATGAGGACGACTCTGATGACATAGAATTTGAAGATGTGCCCTCTCATGACCATCAGCCGGACCCTATGCCTTCGGGCGACCTGGAGTTGACATTATATCAAGACAAGCGCGTTTCATTGGCGAGCGAGTTGGGCAAGAAGGGGCCATCGAAGCGGGAGAAGGCAATCCGCATCGCGACTCATTGCATGCATGTGCAGTTTTTGCTTTGGCACAATGCAATCCGCAATTCGTGGCTCTGTGACGAAGAAGTCCGGGCTGTTATGATTTCCCATCTTCCGCCAAGGTTGTGGGGCGAGGTCGACCGTTGGAAACGAAGTAGCGGCCTAGACAGCAGTGACAGTCAGCTACCAAACGCTACTAAAGCGAAAACGAATACTAAAGAGAAGGGGAAGGGCAAGCAGGCCGCCTCGAGGCCCGCCAGAGATTGGAGTGATGCGGCAGACCGTCTCGAACTAGGAGTCCCCGATATGAGTCATGGCGATCCTTTACTGCGACTTATGAAGTCCCTCCTATCTTGGTGGAAGCAAAGGTTCCGGGTCACGGCGCCGGGGTTGAGGAGATGGGGCTACATGGATGCCCGCAGGTTGGGTAAGCTCAGAGAAAGCTTCGACGTGGGCGAACATGACCCCGAGCGTCATGGCGAACGCATCAGGAATATCGAGGAGTTCCGACGTCATGCTCAAGACTGCACTGGAAGTCGTGATGTCGGGTCTCAGTTGTTCACTGCACTTCTAAGAGGCTTGGGGCTCGAGGCACGAATGGTTACCAATCTGCAGCCTCTAGGGTTCGGGTGGAGCAAGATAGAGGAAGCGGGCGAAGACATTTTCAAAGCAGACAAAGCAGACGGCGGTGATAAGTCGAGCACATCGGCCGCGAAGCAACTCAATGGAAGGTCAACTGGGACGAAGAAGGCACGAGTGAGACCAGCGAGCCGCCGAAGAAGGAAAAGTGATCGAGATTCACTGAAGATGGAATTAGATGATTCCGACGAATATGCGGAACCTCTCACGGAAGACAGTGATGACGACTCGGTGGTCGACGTGACCGAAGAGATTCGGCCCAAGCAACCTGAGGCAAAGCCTTACGACAAGGACCTCGAATTTCCACACTACTGGACGGAGGTGCTATCACCAGTCACTAAGAGATGGCTTCCCGTGGATCCCATTGTCAAAGCCGTCGTGGCTAGTAATAGAGACCTTATTGAGTCCCTTGAGCCAAGAGGAGGTAAAGCAGAAAAAGCGAAGCAGGTCATGGCTTATTGCATTGGGTTTTCTCAAGATGGCACAGCGAAGGACGTTACGATACGATATTTAAAGAAGCAGATATACCCTGGTAAGACGAAAGGCGTTAGAATCCCCGAAGAAAAAGTACCTGTATACAACAAGCACGGGAAGGTGAAGCGTTACGATCAGTTCGACTGGTTTAAATCGGTAATACGAGGATATATTCGCGGTGGAAAGAAGTGCCCAATCACTGAGGTTGACGAAGTGGAAGATTCTACGGATCTCAGACCAGCCAAGCCCGAGAAGAAAGAGGTTAAAGAGGGAGAAGAGACTCTACAGTATTACAAGACGTCGAAGGAATACGTGCTCGAACGTCATCTCAAGCGCGAGGAGGCTTTGGTGGAGGGTGCTGTCCCTGTGAGGGTCTTCCGAAACAAAGGCAAGGGTAGCAAAGTGGAAGAAGAGAATGTCTATCTCCGCAAAGACGTCGTGGCTGTCAAGAGTGCGGAGACGTGGCACAAGCAGGGACGCGCTCCGCTTCCAGGGATAATCCCCCTAAAACATGCGCCGTACCGAGCAGCAACCACCAACCGACGGCGGGAGATCGCGGAAGCCGAGGCGGCAACCGGCCAGAAGGTGCTGCAGCCGCTCTATAGCTTCGAGCAGACAGACTGGATCATCCCCGAGCCGATCAAGGACGGCGTGATCCCGAAGAACGAGTACGGCAATATCGACATGTTCGCGGAGCACATGTGCCCGAAGGGCGCGGTGCACGTCCCCTACCGCGGCGTCGCGCGCGTCTGCAGGCGCCTCGGCGTCGACTACGCCGAGGCCGTCGTCGGCTTCGAGTTCGGCCACCGCATGGCAGTGCCTGTCATCCAGGGCGTCGTCATCGCCGAGGAGAACCACGCACGCGTCCTCGAGGAGCTCGAGCGCGACGAGGCCGAGCGCACCCGCAAGGAAGATGAGAAGCGCCACCGCGCCGCCCTCGCCATGTGGAGGAGGTTGCTCATGGGCCTCCGCATCGCTGACCGTATACGTCAGGACTACGGCCACCTCGACGACGGCGTCGAGGTGTTCGGGCACGCGGGGCGGGACGAAAGGGAGGGAGCCTTCGAGGAGGCCACGCGCGAAAGAGGCGAGGAGGATATGGCGGGTGGCTTCTTGCCCGAGGGGTACGAGGAGGAGGAAGAGGACGCGAGCGCCGGGACACGGCATACTTCGAGCTTCTTCCCAGCCACCCACGACGATGAAGGTGATGACGGAGACCATCACCTATTTGAGATCCGCGATGGGGACGAGAGACCTGACGAGACTGAGGCTGGGTTTGGAGGTGCTCCCTATGCCGCGTCGAGCTCTCTGACGGAAGAGCCCACCCAACCAGTCCCGAAGAATCTGAAGAAGGCGGCAGCGAAACCGAAGGCTAGACTTAAACAGACCAGTACCCGGAGGCGTAGGAGGCGGGTTCCGGACTCGGAAGAAGATGACGATGATGATGATTTTGGACTATCGGATAGTGATTAATAACTCCAATGCCAAGTTATTGTACGATGCCAGGGTGCTAGCATTGTCATCTATGAAGGGTACTCTCTCAGCTAGGGAGGGAGTCCATTCTCATGGCCAGCGTGCTACTCACCCGTCGAATAAGGTTTTCATGTCGATGGTCAATGGCCGGTATGGCAGTTTGGCATACTCCGTGACTATGGTCGGTCCTGGTTTGACAGGAGACCGTCAAGCAGGGAGGTCGGAAGCCTGGCAGCCCACTCCTCAGTGGCACTGGCGTTTTAGAGGTGCGTTCTAACCCTAGCAATCGATCCCATATAGCAAGCTGCATTGTCGCTGGAATAGCCCAAGCTATTGCGTTTCAGGGGGTTAGGAGCAGCTGCTGTAGGACGGTAGCACAAACGCCAGATGTAACTGTGAACACTTGGGTCATCGTATACCTAGGTACTTGATTCATCATCCAGAAATAAGGCTATATAACTGAGACGGAGAATCTTTGGTGCGGCTCCTTGGCGCTATAGGCACTAAACCCTTGCAGCAAGACAAAGGGGTGATGGAATGGTTACGACAGGTCTATAGATCGAAGAAGTTGATTAATGCAGGAGCAAGGTAGATGTGGGTGGTACCGCAACCCACTCACTGACATCCGAGTCTGATACATGCGCTGTTGGAGATGTGCTAAGCAAAAGATGTGAAGAGATACATACCTCGTTAGGCTTGAAGTGGAATTAACTATTTGTTAACCCTCAATTTCATCAAATCTGTCCTGCTATCTTCTTACAAATGAAGGTCATTCGTAAGGCTAAACACTGCTTTGACTCCCAGGTGATCCGTAATCCAAGGCTTCTCAAAACCAAGTGACGACAATTGGTCCCTCTGCTCCTTTTCCTCTGCATGAATCTCGACATCCGCGCCAAACCTCTCGAAACTCAGCAGTCTCAAGCCCCCACCACAGAAGTACACCTTGTCCATCCGCGAGCAGCCGAACCGCTCCCGCAGCGCCGGCAGCGCCTGCTGCCCCCACGTGTACCCCTCGTCTCCGTTCTCCCGTCCGCCGAGCTCGAGATACGCGTCCTTCAGGCCGTTGTCCGAGTGCAGAGAGCCATCGAACGGCTGGATGGCGTTGAAGTCGCCCGCGGCTATCGCGCCCGCGACCCCGTCTGCGCGCATGTGCGTCGCGACGAGCTGCATCTGCGCCGGCCGGAGCGGCGGCTCGAGCGCGAGCGACTCGAGGTGCGTGTTGCACAGCCGGAGCTTCTTGCCGTGCCCGGATGACGTCGGCATCACCGCATCGACGAACAGCGCGTCCCGCTCCATTCGCGTCTTCGAGTAATGAACGCGGAAACACGACGAGATGCCTAGTCGACGATCGACCAGGGTGGTTGTGCCGTAGACGTCGGACGCCCAGGCAGAGGCGTCGATGTCTGTTATGTAGAACCTGTCCCGGATCCACTGCTTTTGGCTGATGGCAACGAGGTCGGATGGGACGCATTCTTGTAGGCTTATCACAACCGCGGTGGTTGTGGTCGACAGCAGTGGAGCCGTAATCTCCTCCAGATGGGCCAGCGCCGCATCCATCCGTGCCTCCGGGAACGGCAGCATGAAGTCGATATTCCAGCTATATAGAGCTAGTGTGGTGATGCCAGTACCGTGCGTTTGATCGCCGCTCTGTGGCGTAGATGGCTTAATGGGCTGCCATTCTTCTTTTTCGGTGTTCCACGAATAGTAGGGCTGCGCCCATGGCTCATCAGGCTTCCATGAGATCGAATCCGGTTGTTTCTTCATGGCTATAGCCTGCTGCATGGCCTTTTGAATTAGCTCCTCCATCGTCAACAGTATTTCTCGGGGATGTTCTGGTGGAGACCTTGAAGCGCGAAAAGAATAGAAATCGGCATTTGGTATGGAGTTATATTAAAGCCTCGCTGATGGGTCCCTAAAAATCACACGTCATGTGTGTTACATCGACTGTTACCGTCGCCCGCAGCGCACTCTGTAAGAAAACCTAAATTTAGAATCAGTCAATTCACAACCCCCCTCCCCCACACTCCACCTTCCGGGCGGCAAGTCCATATCATTTCTTCCTATGTATGCGGCTCTAGAGCCTTCCCTTGGTCCAGCCCAGAGGTGGTGATTTAGCTCGAATACAGTCAGCTTACATGTTTTAGGTAGCATCTGCTGTCCTGTGCTACGGCGCCATTGAGTCCTCCTCTAGCGCAGCCCTGAGCCGTGCTTGCCGGGCACTTCATCAGCGCGCTAGTGGGCAGCATCATGTCTCGCGTGTTGCAACTGCATGACCCGGTAGACGATGCAGCTCCACCATGGCGGGGCCGGGCTGCCGTTTCATGGCCACGGCTATCGCTGCTGTGACAGTGCAACTGACCAAGACAACGCGCCCACCAGCGGGCGCTATTGCGATTCTTCCCGTCGTCGACCCGAATATCAACCAGGTCGGTTGGTACTGTACCCGTGTTGTTGGTTGCATCAGCCATGTTGCGGTGGCCATGGGGCCACCTGATACTCAACGGCGGTACCGAACATTCTGGCGGGAGCTTCCGGAGCCGCAAGGAGGGGTAGCAGATCCTTACGCTGCCCATAGCCCGGCGGGAGACCAGGGAAGCGTCTGCTGATGGCTCTTAATAGGGCGAGTGGAAAATGCAATAAACAAATGGCGTAGGAATGTACGGATGGGTGTTTGAGGGGTAACGTGTGTTACGGCAACTAACGCACAACACAGTGGGTTGAGATTTGCATGCCGTGGTAGGTTGCACAACTCCCTCCGCCAATTGGGGGAACCGGCGGCGCACGCATGGTAGCATCGAGTGCTAAAACGACGGGTTTTTGTACACAGTGCGGCCGAGCCGGAGAATGGCCTCCTTGGGTAGGATTATGGATACATTAAGCTTGGAGCCAGGAGATCCAGTTTGTGCACATCCCGAGGCGCTGATAAAGGGTCAATATCTTTGTGTCAGATAAGTAGCGTAATAAGTGCGCACTTATCAATCCAGTCTTTTGGTGCAGTGGCTAGCTGACACTTTGACATACAATATGTACAAATCGGGTCCACTTAGTTTCCGAACACCTTAAAATATTACGAAAAATATTTATAAAACCATAACGCCTAAATAAAAATACATATAAAAATAAACCAAGATATTTTAATATCAGCGGATACAGATTAAATGATTAAATTAATATTTTTTCAAGGTATTCCTTAATAAAAATACATTTAAATCTTAAAAAGCTGATATATAAAAAAGAAAATATAAAACATTACTTATTTTTAATATATATCAAAAAAGTAATAATATTACCTTAAATAGGGTTTAAAGTTTTATAAGATTTAAAAGTTTCGTTTTAATTAAACGGTATTTAGTATTTTTAATAATTATTTAAAACTCGAATATAAAATTACGTTTTAATAAAAATTAATTATAACTTATCAAAACCTTTATAAAATTTTATAAAGATATAAAGTATTATCTTATAAAGTTATACGGTTATAACTTTAAAAATAAAAAAGTTTAATATTTTTATATATAATTATAAGTTTTTTATTAAAATTTATATAAGACGATTAAAATAAATATATAAGTATAATATTAATCTTTATTATAATATATTCGAATACCGATAACGTATTATATAAGCTCGCAAACTAAATAAGCTTGCGAGCCGTTTTTATTAATATCTTAATTACTTAACTTTAATTATTAATTTTTTAATACTTATAATATAGAATATTTTATAAAAAAATTTAGGATAAACTTAATTATTTAGGTTAAAAAACAAAACCTAAAGTTTAACTTTAAAAAGTTATATTTTATATATGACGTCCTTAAATCTATTTTAAAAACCCGATATTACGGTCGATACGCCCGAGCCGATATTATTTCCTATTTGCGAAAATTAACACCGACCGAAAAAAAATTTATTATCGAACAAATCCTTGACTTAAATATGCAAACGTTTCCTATTCGGCGTTAATATGTTAAAAATATAGCAAATTTACTATTTGCGTAACGTATTACAAAATATGTCAGGGTTAATTAGGTATTTAACTTTGTTAAATAGCCAAAAAAATTCGAAATACGTTTAAATCGAAAAATCGATTATTAAAAAGTGTTATACGAAAATCTAAAGATATTTCGTAAATAATTCAAGTTTATTCGGGTTATTATCGTAAAATACAACATTACAAAAAAAGATATTTATAATTTCGATAAAACTAGATTTTTAATAAAGCTTTTTATAATAACGGGCATAATAATTACTAATACCGAAAAACGTAAAAAATTTAAATAAACTTAATAAAAGAATAAAGAATAAGTTATAATTATTTAAATTATTAATTCCTAAGGTTAGGTTATACCGTTATTTATTATTATAATAAAGAAAAATCACTTTAAATTTTAATTCCGTAATAACTTATTACTAGCAACCGATTAAAAAATCGTATTAAATAATAATAGTTAAATAACAAACGAATTAAATTTAAAATAAATTTAATATTTTGATTAATATATTCAAATACGTACGAAAAAATCGAAACGTTTTTTTATTTTTAACGGTTACGAAAATTATTATTCGATAAAATTCGAAAAATATTACGTTAATTACGATATTATTATATTTTGCATACCTGCGCATTTTTCGTATAAATTTTAACTTTTTAACGTATTTTGTTTTTTTTTTTTAAAACGCGTTTATTCGTTATATATTAAAAGCTTAATGCGATGTTATTATACTTATATCGCTAAAAAAGATTTTTTTAACGGCTTTTATAACGCGTTTAAAGTTGTTATAACGTCCGATAATATTAAATCCGGATTTACGAAAATTGGCCTTGTTTTATTCGATTTTAATACCGTTTTTTCCGAGTTTGAAATTTTTTTAGTTGTGTTTACGTTAACCGTTTCCCCGTTAATTTCCGCCGGTTCTATTCGTTTTCCGTTTACGAAAACCTTTAGAAATATTAAAGAAGCGATAAGATAAGGACGTTATTTGCAAAAAAAGATTAAAAATTACTAAGGTAATTCGCCGATAAAAATCGTTAAATCGGCGAATTTTTTAACAAAAAGTAACTTGTTACTTTTGTACGAAATTGTTTTTTTTCGAGAAAAAGTTATTTAATTACGCGAAACGAATTATATTTTAAGCAAACGTCGAAGGATTAAAAATAAACGTTTTTAAAAAGGAGGGATATTTACTATATAAGAGGGATAAGTTTTCCTAGCCGAAAAAGAAAGGGGTAGTGAAAAAATGCAGTTAATATCCGTTAAAGGTAGTTGTCGTAAGAGGGTTGAAACGAAGGAACGGAAGTGTAGTGTTTGCGGTAAGCCCGGATATAATGCGTATATTTGTGAAGAAGTTGTAGAGACGTTTAGCGAAGAAGAATCCGATTAATTTTAGTTGATTTAATATGTTGTGGTTAATTAATTCGAATTTGTTGTTAAGAGGTGCTAAAAAACGGTTTGCGAGCTTGTTTGGCTTGCGAGCTTGTGTGGTACGTTATAAGTTTTCTTAATTTAAGTTTGTATAAATAATAATTATATATCTTTTTTATAATAAATAAATAAAAGCTTTAATAGATTTTTAAAATTTTTATAAGTAATATTTTATTATTATTATTTCATTTTTCGTTTAATTATATATGTAATTATTTATCTTAATTTTTACCAGTGTATATAACTTATAAGTGTTATGTTTTAGATTTTTAAATATCTTAATATGCTGAAATTTGCTGTTCGGAAACTAAGTGGACCCGATTTGTACGAAATTTAACTTAAAACATCCGCCGACACCTTAGCCAGCACCTCGAACAGATTGCAGGGGCCGTCCTTGCTGGCTAAGATGACCCCCCTATCTACGCTCCACCCCCTTAACGCGCCACCCCATAACCGCGTTACGCGTTAATCCACTTACTGATTTTTTTCTTTATAAAAACCCTTTTAATAACGAATTAAAAAATGAAAAAAATTATCCTTTTTTTTTATTAAAATCTACGCTTTCGAACGATATACAGCTTTCAGCTTAATTTTGTACGGCGCAAGCTATAAACAAAATAAAACGGAAAAAAATTTACGTTTAATCTTTAAAGGTTACCAAGTTAATAAACGATATATATTACGCCGTATCCAATATATACGGACGAAAAAAATTTAATAAAAGCCGTTAAAAACTATTACGAATACGGGAAAAAAGTTTAATTTATTAAGTTATCGTAGAAAATTAATTAAGTTATACGTTACCTTATTTCCGATTTCGCTTATATATATAATGCCTTTTAAAAAATAACGATAATTTTAAAGCATTAAAAAAAGTTAAATAACCCGATTTTTACGTTATTATTTTAAAATTAATACTTTTAAAGGTAAAATAATCGACTATAAACGTTTAAATAATATTTCCCCGGCTTTTATAAATATTCGATTCGATTACTTTGCTTTACCGGAAATTAAAATTATTAAATAATAAAATAAATTTAACGTAAACGAAATCGGAATAATAAAAAATATATTAACTTAAAAATACTTTTAAAAATAAATAAATTATTATAATCATATATATTAATATTAACGGGCACTTTTTATTATTATTCGTAATCTTTAACGATAATAACGTAAAATAATAATAATTTTCTAATTTTAATAATAAAGTACACGAAAGCTCATACTTTATTATTTTAAAAAATAGTTAAATAAATACCGAAATTAATTTAAAATAAATTTATAAAATTTTTATTCTTAATATTAAATTTAAAAACTCGAACGAATAAAAATTATTAATACTTAACGGCTATAACAATTATATGACCGAAAACTTTATATAAATATGCTTTTAAAATAAAATTTATATTATTTTCTTGCTTGCTTATATTTTCCATATTTTTTAACCTTTTAATATAAATATATTTACTACGTTAAAGTAAAGATACCGTTATAAATTCTATAAACGCTATTTCGAATAAATTTCCGAAATTATTAATAAAACCAACTTTTTTTCAACGGTTTCGAAAACGTAAAACGAAATTATAATAACCTCGAAATATATTATAAAAAACTGGAAAATAACAGGTTTACGTCCTATTAATAAAACGAAAATATTAAATAATAAATACGTTAAGAAAAAAAATAATAGATATATTTGTAATGGCTAGGTTAATTAACTAACTATTAAACCAAGTCGTACGGTTTATGTTAGCAGTCGTATTATAGGAGTCTAAGTAACGGGAACAATTTAGTTACGTTTAATAATACCAAAGGCGTCTTAAGTAACTAAGTTATATTATAAGCTGGTGTTATCTGGATTATGGAATTAATAAGCGTATATATTTTTTTTAAATTATTACGGTTTATTTTTACTTAGCCTAATCGTTATTAAGCAATATCGAAAAATACTTTATTACGTTTAATAACGTTTAACCTTATTTTTACTAAATTTTTCCGATTACGTAATTTAATTTATTTAAGTTCTGTTTCGGTTTATTAAGCCGTTTTTCGGGATTTTTTCTTCCGTTAAATCGTAATACGAAATTTTTTTTTTTTTTTTTTTTTTTTTTTTTTTTTTTTTTTTTTTAGAATTTTATCTTTAAAATTAATTTTTAATAAATCTTTTTCTTTTATTTTTTAATATACTTAATCGTATTA
>QJNZ01001528.1:0-11702 GCA_004155055.1 Monosporascus sp. CRB-8-3
CCCCCCCCCCCCGCATGCGGACACATTTCCGGCTGCGCATCCGGGGTACCGAAAAAGGCAGAAAGCCCACTATCAGCCGGGCGCCCCCCAAAGAGCCCCTCGATGCCGAGGTCCAAATCGAACCCAATGAGATTGTTTTTACCCGCACTTGTGCCCCCACGGGACAAAAGGGGTCGATGATAACGCCCAGACCATCGTTCCATGACAATTGGAGAGCATGGTATTCCGAATGCCCTAAGTTAGAAGACCAATTGAGACGGTCGTGTCTTGAAGTTGGTGGAATTCTTTTGGTCCCCAATTATTTTCTACTTTTTCTTTTATTTGCTACTTCCTTTTACCTTCCTTCCATCCAATGTACATGCCGTAGGTGCTGCTGTACATAGGTGCTACTTGTAGGATCTACAGTGTATTATACAGTAAGAAGGATTACCACACGTGCCCACTTTAGTCCGCCCCACCTTCACATGTCAGCAGTAACATTCCGATTATGTCATCCTTTCTCTTGCTTGGCCCGTTAGGATGGGAGGACATGCGGAGGAGCACCCTCTTGATCATAAGAACGAAGCCGTCTGGACAGAGTCCATGACATTCTCGTGAAATACCGACAGACAAGTTATTACTCAGTAACCACCGACTGGGGAAAGCGTTATGGTATCTATTATCTTGCAAAAATGCCACATAGATTGTTGCCCTTTTGGCGTCTTTTGGACACACTTCTTATACCATTCACTTAATAGGCTCGCTTCCAATGCACCTGGGCAATTGCCATTACCCCTTAAGTTATACTTGTATCCGATTGAAGGCCAACTACCGGTACATAGTAGCTTCGAAATAACTGATTCAATCGACGCCCTTCCCCCTGAGAGGAACTGAGGGGTACTTAGAAGCCTTTTTATTGGCTCATTTGGTGTTGACCAGTCAGTCTTGACCCATAGTTCAGATATTGTTAGTACTACAGTTGGTTTAGCCTTCAAGATAGAACTTCAGGAGTTATCCCCCCTTGTCTTTACAGTCTACACTTACGATGCATCTTCGGCCTTGAGTAAAGACAACTAGGCACAGTTACGACTTCAATTAGTTAAGGTAAAGGCTGCAATAGCGAAGAAGATATGTAAGCGGGCATCACCAGGCATCAAACCGATAAGAGTTGGTATTCTTCTTAAAACCGACGGCTTGAGGGGATTGATTAGAGGGTCCTCGAGCGTCTAAATGCACCCCAACAACGCTCTGGGTTTTTTGGCGTCCCGCGGAGGCTGACGGATAGATGCTGGAGAAGAAATATATGAGCCCTATGTTAGCTCTCTTCTATACCTAGTCACAGTGGTGACCCGGCGTGATAGCCGCGGTTGTAGCTTTTGAGCCGGAAGAGGTGTCTTGGGCGTGTCAGATTTGACAACAGCATTAGATCAACGCAAAGAGTCAAGCAATCCCTCCGTGCTCAGAAGCCTTTCAATGCGGCTCTAAAAAGAGAGGTTTGAAAAGGACGTGATAACTAGAAAAGATGTTGATATGCATTTGGTTCTGTTGAGAGTAATTTGCCACTGTTGCCGTATGTGTTGGAAGTCTCTCCGGGCTTTCTTCTGTATATATAGCCAGAACCGCACTCTCGCCATCTCCCTAAAATATGGCCAAATTCTTCATGGGCTCACGTGGCGGGCTGCCAGGGCGGCGATGTCTCACAGCGGGAACGGGAGCGTCCGGTTGTTATTTGAGGTCTAATTTGCATTCTCCGGCCGTCGTTCCCGACGCGCCCGCGCTGGCATGCTGCGGGCGAACGCGATCTATAATCTCGAACGGCATACCTCTTAAAAGCGGACGCACGTTTGCCAGGCCCCGCGCAATGAGGATGGTTCTGCTCTTCTTCCCGTTTTGCTTCTCGAAGTTATGTCCCTTCGCCCTCTGTATCCCGTCGCTCGTTGCTGCTCATAGGCCACCCTGCCTATCTCTCCTCTCGTTTCCCGCATAGCGGTTCTCGTCACTCTTTTATCCGCTTCTATTTTTTTCTTTTTCGGTTTGTTTCTTTCGTTTCAGCAATGCCTTATTCGCTTTCTACGCATTACGCGGGACAGTTGCTCCTCGACGGCTTCAGCTTCTTCGACGGAAAGGACCCGAGCAGGGGATTTGTAGAGTAAGTAAACCGCTGCAGCAGATCCTGCGTTGGTCTACAGTGATATCCGCCCCTGGCGTCTAACCGCGGGACAGTTATCAGAGTAGGGAGGATGCGCAGGCGAAAGGGCTCGTGTCCATCGACGAGTTCAACCGCGTGCGGCTCGGCGTGGACTCGGTCAACAAGTACTCGCCGACGAGCGGGGAGGGGCGGCCCAGCGTCAGGCTCACCAGCGACGCCACGTTCAACCATGGCCTCTTCATAGCGGATTTCGCCCATATGCCGACGTCGACCTGCGGCACTTGGCCCGCTTGTGCGTGATATACGTCCCCCGTCAACCCCCCCTTTTATTTCTCAGCGTGGGGAACTTGCTCACACCAGCGACTACGCTAGTCTGGGCCTTCAATACGCAGGATGGCGGAATCAACTACCCGGCCGGCGGGGAAATCGATATCATCGAGGGCGCCAACACGGCAGGGAGGAACTTGATCTCCGCGCATACGTAAGTACTCAACCCCCATGCGTCCCAGTGCCCTAGCCGTGCTGATGTGCGTAGCGAGGCGGGATGCAGGCTGTCCGGGTCCGGCTTTACGGGGTCGGTAGAATCGACCGACTGCGGGCCATCTGTAAGTGAGACTGCAGTCCTCCCCGCAACTGCATGCTCATGGGGGTGTTACTAGGACCTGAACATCGGCTGCAACTACGCGTCCCCTATCCTCGACACGACGGCGTACGGCGATGCGTTCAACGCCGAGGGCGGCGGCGTTTATGCTTTAGAATGGGATGACGAGGACTTGAAAGTGTGGTACTTCCCTCGGTCCGCGATTCCGGATGATATCGTGCACGCCGGTATCCTCAGCCCGGACCCGAAGACCTGGGGTCCTCCGCAGGCGGTCTTTGGCGGATCTGCGTGCGACGCCGATACCTATTTCTACAATCTGAGTCTCGTGATCAATATCGTAAGTTATACGCCACGAATGATGGCAGGCCTGTTACCTAATCCTGTAATGTAGAACTTCTGTGGTGACTATGCTGGCAATGTTTGGGGCAAGGCGGACCAGTGCAACCTAGTTGCACCAACGTGCGAGGAGTGGGTTGGTGCCAATCCAGACAGCTTCATGGGAGCGTAAGTTCTTCGCCCACCCCGACCGAACAGACCAACGAGGCTGACCGCAGGCTATGTAGTTACTGGAATATTAACTACATCGATGTGTACAACATGATTCCCATCCTAGACCCGGGAATTGGAAATGGTACACTCCCAAACAACACAGCTCCGCCCTTATTCCCCAATGGCACTTCCAGCACCATGAGCACTCCACCGGCCGTTGTACCGACCGAGGCCCCTGGCGAGGTTCCTAGCGGTACCCGTACAATCACCCTTTCAGTCGTGCCAACTGCCTTCCCAGCCCCCAAGCCGACCGAGTCGGACGGTAGCTCAACCAATCCGGCCACGATCAGCGGCTACACTCTCCTCGGCTGCTTCGGGTCGCGCGGCGGTTATCAGACGTTCACGCAGATGGCGACGTCCCCGAAGATGAACAACGAGGTATGTGTGGCCAGCTGCGGCGGTTTCAAGTACGCGGGGGTCTACGACGAGTAAGTCCGCCCTCAACAACGTGCCTTACACCGATTCTTCTCCTCCACCCGCTCCTGCCGCAAGGTCATCACGCCCGCGTGCATATGCGACGATCACGGCGCCCACTAACGCCCGCTTAAGGACCTGCTACTGCGCCGCGACCCTCGGCGACGCAAGCGCTGTAGAGAACGACGAGTGCGACGTCCCGTGCCCCGGCAACCGGTTCGAGTTCTGCGGCGGTCTCGTCGACGATTTCGGGCCCATCACGCCCGGCAACGGGCTCGTTTCGAACTCTACGCGACCGTCTAACGGCACACTGCCGCTGACCAACAGCAACAACGACACGGCGCGGAGAATGCCGCGGTACCACCACCGCCGCGCCGCGCCCCCGAACATCCTGCTGACCGTCTACGGCAACCTGCTCGCTGAGCCCCTGCCGGCCCCGGCGCCGGGGATGGGTGGTGTTGATGACGAGAAGACGGTGACGGTGATGAAGGTCGTGACGACGGCGCTCACCGTAACGTACACGGCCGTGTGCCCGACGGACCCCGCCCGGCTCGTGGCCGTCGAGTACTGCACGACGGCGACACTGACCGTGGCGGAGGACTGCAAGTGCACGACGACACCGCCGTACGGGCCCGGCAACACGACGGCGCCCGTTTACGCCTTAGGGAACGCGACGGCGCCCGCAGGGTCGGCGGTGCCCATGTGCACCGTGACCGAGACGTGCGATGCGTGTGGGCCGGGCGGCGCGAGCGTTGTGACGTTGACGGTGCCCGAGGCCGTCATCACGGGCGGCCCCGAGGTCGTGGTCACGGCGATCGCGGTGCAGACCGTGGTGCCCGTGGCCGCAGCGTCCAACCTGACCAAGAACACTAACGGCGTGGAGGATGTGGTCGTAGTCCGGGCCGGCGCGATGGGAGTGGGCGCTCTCTTGGGGTGGGGCTTGGGTGCCTGGATTAGTGTCTTTGGGGTTTTCTTAATGGTGTGAGGTATACCCGTTGTTGACACTCCCCAATTTCTCCTTTTGTTTCATCTCTCTTCTTAGCGATCCAGGCGTAAGGAGGGCTACGATAAAGGTATGGTAGCGGCATGTACGAGTAATGCCCTAGTCAAGGACTGAGTGCAGTTAGCAAGACTTTCTGTCTAGGGACGTAACCGTCGGTTCACAAGACCCTCATGTTGTAGAAATCCGAGCTCCGCGTCTTTTACACTAGGCATATAGTCCAATAGCCGGATTTTAGTGTAGTTCTCCATTCATATCGCTGCTTTCTTGCGTTCGACCAGGATTCTTCACGAACGAAACGCGCTTATAGCACCTTGATAAAACGTTTTCCGAGTTGATGCCACTTTATATTTCAATCGTAATCGGAGGTTCTTTAACCAGCTTTCCGGAGTTTCCGTGCTGCACCGCAGCGTTGATCATGACCCCCCCGCTGCTGGCACCGCCGAGCATGGCGTAATGCCAAACGACACTCCGCATTCCATAGAAAAGGACCTTTAGGGCATCAAGCCAGCCTGCGTTCGGGATCATGTCATAGATTGGTCCACGTCTCTTTCTCGACATGAGCCTCTCGTACGAACGCTGGCAGTCATCCCAAAACACGGCCTGCTTGCCCCGCCCCCAATGGACGTGGCCAAAGATATGGACCGTCGGCTTTTTGCGCCAGATCTCCTGCAGTAACCCCTCGCATCCAAGAGAAAGATCAAGATGGTGACGCTGTAGCATACGTCAGTCGCCTGCGCGCCAGGTGCTGTGGCCATGTTCGAGCTAATTACCGGTGGAGTATGTGTGACGAGGATGTCCGTATCCTGGGGTATCAACCCCGCCCACGGGTGTTGGTCGTGCGAATACTGAAACCTACGGAACAGGACTTAGGATTCCGTTTCCAAGTGTGGGCATCATTGACCGAGATGACCTACGCGAAATTAGAGGGGCCACACTTGGGAAGGTCAGGGGCGCCGTATAGGTTGAGTCTGCGCCCGCATTTGAAAGCAAGGGCTATAGACTTGCGCTGAAGATAGTGTACACTCTTAAGGTCCACCGCCTTGTGACCCAAGGCGTCGGCTTCGCTTCTTGCGTTGATATCGAACCAGCTATCGTGGTTGCCGCATACGAAGACCTTATGCTGATGCGGTAGGGAGTCGAGCCAATCTATCTGGGCTTGGATGGAGGCTGCGGAACCATCATTACTACTATCTCCGGCGTGGATGAGCAAATCGCCGTCCGGGACGTTGGTGACGATGGAGTCATGGGTATCAGAGATGCAGACCACTTTAATGGGCTGGCGGTTCTTCGGGGGCCTGACCGGGACTCCTCGAAGCGATAGAAATACTAGATAGAGGCGAAAGATGATTGCTTGGAGCGGCGAGTCGAAGAATTTATCCAGCACCGTGGGACGTTCCCATATAGACGGCCGGCGAAGGCCGAGGTTTCTTAGAAGTCCCATGCTACGTATGCTTGGTGATGTTAGCCGTCTAAGAAGTCCTCGTCAACCTTTTGAATTGCAGGCGCCTGTCCGTCAATGAGAATCTCGACAGTTGGACGCAAGAAGGGTTTGACCCATCGCGGCTGCGGCCACAAAAATGGTATCTTGTTGTATATAATAATAACTTGATGATGTTCACAGCCCCATATTTTTAGCTTAGACAGGTACAGTAGCTAGGCAGGAAGATGGGTAGGGACGTGTGGGAACACGTAACTACTAATAACACAGACCATAGGAGAGCTTGCTCCAAAAAGCTGCAGATACACCCCCTGAAAGACTAGAGCTGGGAGAGTCGAGACCCTCCCGGGCACGGCAATCGGTGCCGAGAATCACATGTTCTTAAACACTAATGTTTATATTGACGATATCAAAACGCACACAAATTTCTGAGG
This sequence comes from Monosporascus sp. CRB-8-3, assembly GCA_004155055.1. Lineage (NCBI taxonomy): Eukaryota > Fungi > Ascomycota > Sordariomycetes > Xylariales > Monosporascus > Monosporascus sp. CRB-8-3. Next base: position 6,568 of record QJNZ01001528.1, read on the forward strand.
ACAATCCGAATTATGAGATTCCTCCCTTCTAGATGCTAAAATGTTTATGTTAGAAATCTTTCCCTGCTTAAGCACATGATATTTCCGGCACCTTCTGTCCGGCTAGGTAGACCCGGGGGTCCCCTAGACACCCGACCGCTCAGGAGTCAAGGATCTAAAGTGCAAAGGGGGCCCACATGCCAAGATTTACTTTACTCAGTGGAGCTTGGGATGATCCGAATTCCAGCAGAATGTAAAATGACGTTCACTTGATTAGGTACCAAGGCACCGTCCTGTTGCACATGCACGCAGTACTTGTTGAAGTGACGGCATCACTACCCGAACTCAGGATCGTGCAATCTACCTACCTGTACACATCATATCTGCTTCGTTTTCCTGCATCTTTAGCAATCAAGCCCTCTAAATGATTTGCTGCAGGGTCTACCCTAATTCAATAAAATACCTAACCAGGTAACACTGTCATTTATTGATTTATATGACCAACAGACCCACCGAGTTTCAGCCATAGACGTATGCTGTACATACTTGCTATTCTATATTCGGAGGGGTTACGCAGCTCCCCTGGGTCTCTCTGCTCTCCCTACTTCTCTAGGTAGTCTTCCTCGCTCTGAACTTCTCCCTTTACTATCTTCCTAACATACTTCCTTCATACCCGTCTACTACACGCAATTCCCGCCTTCGGCTCGACACCATGGCGAGCTTGCAGGAGCCGGATGCCAAAGATGGCGATCCAGCAGAGCTGCAGACGAATATGAAGTAAGCAGCCCATGCTACTCCATCCACTCATAACCGAACCTTCCCACTAAGTGACTGGTTTCTCTTTCAGCGTGGATTATGTTATCCACTACAAGATCCCGCCCAACAAAAGCCAGGCTGAGATCGAAGCGAACTTTACCGAGCTCACCCAAGCTCTGACCAAGATTGGCCTTGCGACCGAGGTCCGAAACTGCGACGACTCATCTCTCCTGGTCTTTGTCAAAGTCGCTTCCGAGGAGTACCTAGCTTCTCAAATCTACCGTGAACGGATCCAGGACTGGTTATACGGGGTACGCACCACCTCGCCTGAAAAGGACCTAGATAAGGCATTCCGGGACGAGCCTATCAGAGATGCGGAGAGACTACGCTTGGTCTACCTTCTGATCACGAAGCCGAACAATGATGGAGGTGCCGGCATTACCCCAAAGGCCGGTCGGTGGAAGCACGTGGAGTCTATTTTCCCACTGCACGACCACACCTTCAACCGGGAGTGGATCAAGCAATGGAGCTCGAAATATTACCTGCGAGAGGAAGATCTCGAGCAAATCAGGGGCAAGTTTGGAGAGAGCGTGGCCTTCTACTTCGCCTTTGTGCAGTCCTACTTTACCTTCCTATTATGCCATGCGGCCTTTGGTTTCGGCGCGTGGCTTATTCTCGGCCAATACTCGTGGTTCTATGCCATTGTCAACTGTCTATGGACTATCCTCTTCTTCGAGTGGTGGAAGAAGAAGGAGGTTGACCTTGCCGTTCAATGGGATGTTCGAGGAGTGTCACGTATTCAGCTCCCACGGACCCAGTTCAGATGGGACTACGAAGCAGAAGACCCTGTCACTGGAGAGCGCGTCAAGGTGTACCCCCCGCTGAAGAGATTCCGAACCCAGCTGCTCCAGATCCCGTTCGCTTTGGCCTGCTTGCTGCTTCTTGGCGCTCTCTATCTCTTCTGTTTCTCCATTGAGATCTTCCTATCGGAAGTTTATAATGGCCCAATGAAGCCATACTTGGTGCGGAGTCTGCTCTGTTATGGCTGTATTTCGCTAACAGCTGTCAGGAATTCACCCCCACGATCATCTTGACTGGGGTTCAGCCAGTGTTATTCGCTATCCTTAGTAAACTTGCGGAACGACTGACCGAGGCCGAAAATTATCGAACAAATCAAGGTAAGAGGATCCGTTCAATTTGAAGCCAAGCGTTAACAATATCTTCGCAAGCCCACCATGCTGCACTGGTCCAGAAACAATTCTGTATCGACTTCCTGACGTCATATGTTCCTTTGTTCCTCACTGCTTTCCTTTACATGCCTTTCGGGAATCTGCTTGTTCCCTACCTTGATATTTTCATGGTCGCGGCCGAGAAGTTCGCCAGCGATAAGTCTGTTGCCACTCAGAGCTTCCAGATAAACCCCGACCGGCTCAAGAAGCAGACAATTTACTTCACCGTGACGGCTCAAGTTGTCAACCTCGCCTTAGAGGGCATTGTACCATATGTGAAGCGAAAGGCTTTCAAAGAGGTCGAGAAGGTGCACACGAAAATCATCCGAAGGGATACTGGCGGCATGCCGATATTTAGCGACGACCCTGAAGAGCATGCGTTTCTCGAAAGAGTTCGCGAGGAAGCGCAGCTCGCTGCTTATGACGTCTCCACAGACTACAGAGAGATGGTAGTGCAATTCGGTGAGTCCCCGCAAACACACACCCCCTTGGCAGCAGTGGAAGAAGCATTTCTCGGCTCAAATCCAATTACAAGCCATAAATTGGGAACCACCACTGAACCCTTTCGATTTACGTGATGCTAACCGTGTCAGGTTACCTCGCACTCTTTTCGGTGGTTTGGCCCTTGACACCCGTCTCGTTCCTGATCAACAACTGGGTCGAGATACGCTCGGACGCCATGAAAATCGCGGTTAGCAGCCGGCGGCCCATTCCTTGGAGAGCCGATTCGATAGGCCCATGGCTCAATGCACTGGGTTTTTTGTCTTGGCTCGGAAGCATTGTCAGTTCGGCCATCGTCTTCCTGTTTAACGGGGATAAGAAGGGCCCCGGCGGCGAACCCTGGAACATCTCGGCCTGGGGACTTCTTCTCTGCATTCTATGTTGTGAGCATGTTTATCTGGCATTCCAATACATGGTGCGCTATGCTCTGAGTCAGGTCGACAGCCCTGGTCCCCAGAAGGAGAGAGCGAACCGATTCGCTATGAGGCGGCAGTTACTGGAGGAGAGTCTTGGCCCCGAGGTCATAGAGAAGCCAGTTCCTCCGACGGTCGAATCTGGCGAGAGTATGACTAGGCAAGCTCTGATGAAAGCGGCCAGCCGTCTGGCAGATGGGGAGGCACCCCCCGAGCATGCGTAAGCTCCTCCAATCCCTTGCTGAGACATATCACCCCACTGATTCACTATATCAGGTTTTGGCAAAGACAACCAGGCATGGACGAGACCATACAGTACGGTCGAAAGTTAATCTCTCGGGTAAGCGGCGACAAGCACTCTTAGGGTGTCTTTTTTCTTTGCTTGGAATCCAAACGGCCGTATTGCCTAGCTGTTCATCAAGGATATGGATAGTGCTCAGGGACTGGTTAAGGCCTCCAAGATAGTCTCCCGTAAAGTTACAGTAATACAAATCGATTACAGTAATCAAACCTGGGTTATCGGCGTAAAAGACATTGTGACTAACGGCCTAGTAGATCGACCCAATAAAAGAGACCGCTGGCGGCGCGGTATCTCTCCCCCGGGTATCTGTTCCCGCGGTGCTCGTGGAATTTGTGGAAGAGACTGCGGTCGGCTTTTTGGTATCAGTGTTCCTCGATGTGTTCCTAGAATCGTTGTGATTTGACACATCCCTCGTTAGACCTCATACATATTGCCGTCTCGACAATCTTGCTTCCCTGTCTTGGCTAAGACAGAGCTGATGGCGGAATAAGTCTTGACGTCAGACATGTCGATTTGGATTCAACCTTAATGAGCAGTAGTTTGTAAGACTAAAAAGCTTTAGAAGCTTTAACCTCGGACCTTACCTGACATATCAAGTTAGTAATAAATAATCAAGGAATTAAACTCGATTAAGACGCAATATAAGGCTCCGAATTTGTTATAAAATTAATATAATATGATTTAAATAAGTAAAATAATATAAATATAAATTATTATTAAATAATAATTAATAATAATTAAAGACTTATATAATTTTTTTTAAAAAAAACTCTTTTTAAATTAAAATTTTAAATGAATTCGTATAAAGGGCTATATACGTTTTAAAAGGGCATATTAAAAAAGGTATGTAATTAGAAGTTAAATAGGGCTAGGATACTCTGATTCGAAATAACAGTATTTAGCGTCGTTGGCTTAGCGGCACGACGTAACGACATATATCGGCCGGTTCTTAGAGTACGTAGTGCATATATACATGTTGACATAATGGAGTGCCTAGGAATTGAGAGACAGCCCAGGAGAGAGAGCGGACGGGCACTGATTTTTGTGTTTATATGCATGGACTGTCCAATCGCGTATGTATAGCATTGTCGGTCATAAGTCAAGGAGAAATTCGATTCAGATGAGACCGTCGCTCTAGTAACAATCTGGGTATCCAGCACCCCCCTCTGTCGCCACAGAACCGATCCCTTCGGCCTCCTTTTCCATGCGTCCACATCAAAGTCAAACCACCCTCTTGTATCGGACGCAGGGGATCGCCTCCTTTGCGTACAATCGCCTCCCGCCCAAAGCATATAGCCAACAGAAACAGACAAGCAGGTTGTAATAGCCACCCAACTCCGGGTTTCTTTCGTTGTCGTTTTCCGGGCTTCCACACCTATACCTCCTACGATCCATCCGAGGCAGGCCAGCCCTAGACGAGAGACACTCGGCTCATCTAGGCTGGTAAGGTAAGGTTTAATCCCAACAACCGCAACCGGCCCGGACTGCTGCCCCTCCCTCCCTCGCCCATTCAGCACCGCCTCCAGGCGTACGTCCAGCTCTCGGCGGGCAGCGCGTTGTCAACGCCGCCGCGGCCGAAGTAGGCGTACTTGTCGCCGCCGCCGGTCTGCAGCGCGACGCGGAAGTTGACGTTGAGCAAGCCCACGTCGCCGCCGCTGCCCTCGCGCGTGCAGGGCCCCCACACGATGCTCTGCGCGGGGATCCGCGTCGTGCTCGCCACGTCCCGGTCCAAGCGCGTGTCGCCGTCGTTGGGGATCGTGCCCTTGATCGTTACCTGTTGAAGGAAGGATTGAGGTTAGCTGACTGAACCACTCTTACTTTTCTTTTCGTGGGGGGGCGGGTGGTTAGGCGGTCGAGGTGCAATGATAGACGCATGGGTGGATGAATTCGTTGCTTCGGTTGAGTGAACGACGAGGCGGGATGGGACGTTGCTGTCCGGCGGGGGGGGGGGGGGGG
>QJNZ01001529.1:0-11699 GCA_004155055.1 Monosporascus sp. CRB-8-3
TTTAAAAAAAAAAAAAAAAAAAAAAAAAAAAAAAAAAACCAGTACGCTTTACGATCTAAGTTTAATACGTTTAATAAAAAGAATAAACGTATTACGCCTTCTATTTTTTTCGGAACTTAACCAGGCTTAATAAAAATCGGAACAGTTCGATAATAAAAATAAGCTTTATTTAAATATTATAACTACGGTAAAAGCTTTCTATACATAGCTAGCTAAATACCTTAATAGCACTTTACCTTATATAACTGCGGTAAAATAAAATATAAGGCCTTTTAATACAAAGCTTTAAAAAAAACTTCGATAAAATAATAAAACCTTTATTTTTAAAGGATAACGTTAATACGAAAAAGAAATAAAGAAAAAATTAATTAATATAATTTAAACCCGAAACAATTATTAGTTATCGGAAAAAATCCAACGAAAATTTAAGATAATTAAGATACTTTTACAAATAACGATTAATTAATAATAAAAATTAGTTTAATTATTAAAATAAAACCTATAAAAATTATAAAAATAACTAAAGGATTATTATAAATAAAACGAAAATCTTTGCCCGGAAAAAGTAAGAAAATATATAAAAACTTATATAATTTATTACAATAAACCTAGATACCAGTTTTACCAAAAATGGAAAAAAGCGATTTATTAACGTATAACCTGGATATACTAGGAAAGGTTTAATTTTAAAAAACTAAAAAAAGCTAACAAAAACGACCAGTAGTAATACCGACATTTACGGTTATTCGTAAAGGAAAAAAAGGTCGACTAATAAGTAGCATTATGAAGTTAGTTACTGTCAGATATTCAGACCAATTGTTAGCTCCAACTGAGCCACGAACCCCGTAGGTCGTATCAGCGACTGTTGTTGGACAGTTTCTTATCAGGATTTATATGGGGTCCTGTCCTAGCCTAGTCTTCTTGGCTACAGGGGGCTGTATTCTTACAGTTACCCGGAGAGTTATGCTTATAAAGGGACCCTTTTTGCTATTTTAAATGGTGTAATTATCAGATAGAAAAAAAGCTAATTAAGAGAACCGTAAAAAAGCATTATTAACAAGTTATTATTAATTTAGGCGTTTAACTAGCCTTTATTACAAACTCGAAAGATAAGTAAGTAATTTAAAAAAATTAAAAGTTTTATTAAAAAGAGTTAATAAGAATAAAAGGATAAAACTTAATGGGAAAAAAGTAACAGTTCGTAATTAACGTTATTAAACGAAAAAATTTACAAAATAAGTTTACGAACGATAAAAAATATAACGACGAATTAAATAATTTCGAAAATAAATAATTTACTTGGGATAATAAGTTAAAAAGCTTTGATAACAAAACGCGGAGCGTACGGCAAAAATCGAAAACTTATTGCAAGTCTTAAAAGCGGAACGTTTTTTAAAGTAAGGCCGTAAAAAAACGTAAGAAAAAGGAAAAATTATAACACTTTAAAAAGGCTTTAAATGTAATAATCGGAACTACGGGCGGCGACGTTATTATTATACGAATACGGGTTAAAAAGAACTGGTATACCGTAATAATATATTACGGAACGATTACTATTAATTATATTAATCCGGAGGTAATAAATTAAATAAAATTATTATGAAAAAAGAAAAATTACCTTTATAAAATTAAGAATACTGAAGGATAAAGATTTACTTACGATGATAAGTAAGTTAAATACGAAATTAATCACGTTAAAACTTTTATTACAAAAAAATAAACTATTAATTTCGATATTTTCTTATTAAATAAATATAATATAATCCTTAAAAAACTATAATTACGTTAATATAACGCCTTAATTAATTAGGAAATTAATTAAGTAAACTTTTCGCTTATTTCCTAATATAAAGAAAAATAAAGAAAATTTAAGATGTCGACGTTCGATTAATAAGGACGATAAATATAAATATAAAAATTCGATAAAAATCTTACCACTTAAAAATATAAGATATATTCAAAATAAAAGATAGAATAAAAAAATATAACGGGTTATCGTAAACCTTAAAATACGATTTCGATAAATAAATAATAAAAATACTACTATAATACCACCAATATAAAAAGCTTTTCGGAAAAAAGCTCGATACGAAATTACCATAACATAATAAATAAAATTATAAAATAATTTTTAAAAACGGCAAAACAACCGCCTTTTACCTTATTTATAACCTAAATAAAATAAAACTATATATTTTTCGCGATTATTTAAAAAATTAATTACGAAAAAAATACATATAACGTTTAAAATCGTTAATGAAATATTACGACCTAATAGAGGAGAGGTCTCGGAAACGGTCCTAGTGGACCGAAATAGGACCTAAGTGGGTTAAGTTACGTAATTGGATTACCGGCTTACGGGAGGTAAGCTAGTAAGTTGGATTATTAATTTACGAAAGGTAAGTTAGTAAGTTAATAAATTGGAAAAGATATATACGTTCGTTATTTTTACAATTTAAATAATATTAATTTATAATATAATTTAGTTTAATAATTAATTAATTAACTTAGCCGTTATACGTTACAAGCTTTTATTTAATAATATTATTAAATTTTAAATAATATTTCGAATTATTAAAATAGTTTTTAATATTGAAAAAATTAATATCGGAGAAATTATTATTAACCAGCAACTTTAAGATAAGCTTAAGGAATTAAAGGCCGAAATTTTATAATTTAAGAAATAAATTAAAAAAAACCTTAATACTTTAAAGATTAAGGATAAAAAGTTTTAGCATTATAATAAAAAAGGTAATATTTAAAGTTTTTTTATTTAAGTACGAATATATTTTCGATTTTTAAACTTTAACATCCCGAAACATTAAATCCTTACCGTTTTAGAATTTTTTATAAAAGACGCGTTCGATTAGTTTGAACTAATTATAAAGGATTATTTGGAATATGCGGAAAACTATTAGAAAAAGTTTATTAAGGAGCTTTTCGTTAATTACGTTAACTTTAAAAAGAAATTAAAACTAATTTCGATAATTTTAATAAAGAACGTATCGTAGTAAAAAAAAGTTTTACAGTTATAACAGAAAGGATTAATATTTAAATATGTAATAAAGTTCCGGAACTTAATAGTTAAAGTAAGATAAGTAAATAATAAGGATAATATTTTGATTAATATATTTTATAAAGGCTTAAAAGATGACGTTAAAGATAAAATTATTAAATTCGAACGGCTAATTATTTTAAATAAATATATTATTAAAGTAATAAAAATTAATAACCGATAATTCGAAAGGTGATAAAAAAAAGGCCAAAATGTTTAACGATTTAAATTTAACAAATTTAATTAAAAAAATAAATATATTATATCTTTTATCTTTTTTAGGATTTAATTAGGATTTATCAAAATTAAGGCGATTTAATTGTAAGGATAAATTATATTTAAATGTTTTAATTACGGAAAGGTTAAATATAAGGCCTTTCGGTATAAGAAACCAAAAAGATCCCGTTAGGAAAAATAGAAGTTAATACTTAAAGGATAATATTAATACGATAAAGAAAAAAGTAAAAAGTTAATTAATATAATCCAAGCCCGAGATAATTATTAATTAGCGGAAGAAATCTAATAAGGACTTAAAATAGCTAACGTATTTTTACGAATAGTAATTAATTAATAATAAGAATAACCGAATTAATAGATGTTGCAAAAATAGTTACGGGATTATTAAGGATTAAAAGAATTATACCCCGAGGCCCTAGAAAGCTTCCGACGATAAAAGAATAAATAAAAATAAAAATATAACTTAAATAATATTACGAATGGGATAAAAACCATTGTCTCAGAAGTATAAAACGATATATAAAAATTCATGTTATTTATTACAGCAAATTTAAATACCGGTTTTATTAAAAGTAAAAAAATGATTTATTAATGTATAATCCGGATATATTAAAGGGGTTTAATTTTAAAAAATAAAGAGGAAATAATAAGAATAATTAATAGTAATATCGATATTTACGATTATTTGCAAAGGAAAACGAGATTGATTAGTAAGTGGCATTATACAGCTGGCTACCTGGGAAATTATGCTTATAAGGGGACCCCTTTTATTATTTCGGATGGTGTAATTACTAAATAGAAAAAGAGTTAATTTAAAAGATGGTAGAAAAATATTATTAACGAGTTATTATTAATTTGGGCATTTAATTAGCCTTTATTATAAATTTAAAAGATAAGTAAGTAATTAAGAAAGGAATCAAGAGCTTTGTTAAAAGAGATTAGTAAATGTTAAAGGATAAAGTTTAATAGAAAGGAAGCGATAGTTCGTAGTTTATGTTACCGGACGAAGAAATAATCGAAATTTTCGTTAATTAGATAAAGGAATTTGTAAACTAAGCTTATAAACCATAAAAGATGCGATAATAGATTAAATAATTATAAAAACGAATAATTTATTTAGGACGACAAATCGAAAAATTTTAATAACAAAACGTAAAACGCGTTGTCGAGATAAAGGATTTATTATAGATTTTAAAAATAAAACGCTTTCTAAAATAAAGCCGCAGGAAAATATAAAAAAAGGAATAAAATTATTATACTTTAAAAAAGCTTTAAACGTAATAATCGGAATTACGGGTAACGACGTTATTATTATATACATACGAATTAAAAAGAATTAGTATACCGTAATGGTAGATTACGGAATAATAATTATTAATTATATCGATTTAAAAATAGTGATTTAGTTGAAATTATTATAAAAAAAGGTAATTTTATAAAGCTGTATATACCGAAAGTTAAATATTTACTTACGACGATGGATAGGTTAAATGCGAGATTAATTACTTTAAAACCTTTATTAAAAGAAAAAGATAAATGATTAATTTCGACATTATTTTATTAAATAAATACGACATAATCCTTGGAAAATTATAGTTGCGTTAATATAACTCTTTAATTAATTAGGATATTGATTAAGGTTTCGTTCGTTTTTTAATATAAGAAAGAACGAAAAAAAATTAAATTTTAATATTAGATTAATAAGGACGACGAATATAGGTATAAGGATACGATAAAAACTTTATTACTTAAAAAAATAAGAGATATTTAAAATAAAGGGCATAATAGAAAAATACGACGTATAATTACGAACTTTAAAATACGATTTTAATAATTAAACGATAACTTATAAATATAATTCGAAAAATTATTAAAGTAAATAATAAAAATATTATTGTAATATCATAAATATAAGAGATTTTTTAAAAAGAAATTCGATACGAAATTATTATAATGTAGCGAATAAGATTATAAAATAATTTAAAAGACGGCAAAATAATTATTTTTTATTTTATTTATAACTTAAATAAAGTAAAGTTATACGTTTTTCGTAATTAGCTAAATACTTAATATTTTTCGTATTACGAAAGAATGGAAAATTACGATTTGTTATTAATTATCGATAACTTAATAGTATTATTATTAAAGATAAAATATTATTACTTTTTATTACCGAAATTAAGGACCGATTTCGGGACTTTAAATAGTTTATAGCTTTAAATTTGCAAAAAAGATATAATTAAATTCGAATTAAATTGGGAGATAAATAAAGGATAGTTTTTAAAACGAAATATGGATTATTTAAGTATTTCGTTATGCGTTTCGGATTTACGAACGTATAAGTAATTTTTTAACGGATAGTTAATTATGTATTCCGAAAATATTTTGATATTTTTGTTATATGCTACCTCGACGATATACTTATTTATTTTTAAACTAGGGAGGAATATACGGTATATGTTTAAAATATTTTTTAAGTATTATAAGATATTAATTTTTTAATTAATACCGGAAAAAGGTACTTTTTATATTTAGAAAATCGTGTATTTAAGATATATTATTATTCCGGAATATATTAAGATAGATTTTAAGAAAATTATTACGGTTAAAGATTGGAAAATATTTATTAATATTACTAAAGTACAAAATTTCTCGGATTCGCTAATTATTATCGACGATTTATACGATATTTCAGTAAAATCGCAATATTATTTACGGAATTTACTAAAAAAAACCGACCTTTTATATAGATCTTAGCTATAAAGAAAACCTTTTAATAGTTTAAAAACGCCTTTATTAACGAACCCGTTTTAATAATATACGATTTAAACAGATTAATAAAACTAAAAACCGACGTTTTAAATTTTGCTTTAAGAATAATAATTTATTAACGAAATAATAAAGAAAAATTATACCCGATTACCTTTTACTTTTATATATTATACGGTACTAAATTAAATTATTTTATTTTCGATAAGAAATTTTTAGTTATTATTAAGGTTTTTAAGGAATTTAAATATTATTTTAAAGGAAATTAATATTAGGTAAAAATATATATAAATTACAAAAATATCTTTTATTTTGTAATTATTAAAAAATTAATTAAATGATAATTAGTTTACGTAAAATACCTTTTAAAATTCGATTATGTTATTATTTATCGTAAAGGATCGGAAAACGGAAAAGCGGATACTTTTAATAAATATTTAAATTTAGAAAACCTTAAATTAAAAATATAATATACTATTTTCGATTAAACGTTTAAATGATATTTATAATAACGGTATATTAATATTATTAAAATAGTTATATCAGATATATATTATGAAATATAATGATATTATAATAATTTACCCGAAAATTAAAAAATAAATAAGATTAACGTATTAAAAAGATATTAAGAAAATTTAATACGAAAAATATATAAATCTTAATTATACGGATATCTAAGAATTTATAAGGTCTTACAACGTTTACAGCAAATATATTATTTTCTTAAACTAAAATTAATTATATAAAAAATTATATATCAATGTAATATATATTAAAATACAAGCTAAACGATATAAACTCTACGGAAAATTATAACTATTATTTATCTTTAAGTAATTATAGAATTTAATTATATTTAATTTTATTATTAAATTTCCGTTATTAAAAAACTTAATTACGGGTATATATTATAATAATATTTTCGTAATTGTTAGTAGATTTATATTTTTATTTTTATTTTTTACCTTATAACGAAAATATAAACGCCGAATAAATAATACATATATTTTTTTCGACATATTTTTAATATATACGAGTTATTATTAAAAAATATTTTAAATAAAGGTATAACTTTTCTTTCGAAATTTTGGTAAGGATTAATAATATCATTCGGTTTAAATTATAAATAAACGGATAAATAAAAAAACTAATTAAACGTTAAAAATATATTTACGATACTATAGTAATTGTAAACAAAATAATTAGGTTAAAAAACTGCCTATTATATAATTAGCCTGTAATATTAATTATTATAAAAACATTAAAACGATTTTAATAATTACTAACTTTAGTTTTATTTTAATAGTTTATAAAAAGATACCATATAAAGGATTAATTAAGATTAAAATAATCCTTATTTTAAAATAATTTAAGTTATTATATTAAAAGATAAATATAAAGTTTTAATTTATACGTAAATAAATTAATAAATACTATGACTAAAAAAGGTTAAAAGGATTAATTTTTTCGGAAGGGGAAATAATTTATTTAGTTACTAAAAATATTAAGATTAAACGCTTAAATTAAAAATTCGATTTTAAATATATCGGCCTATATAAAATTAATAAGAAGATTTCAGAAAAAAATTATTAATTAAAATTATTACTTAAAGTTAAACTTTATTTAATTTTTTATGTTTTTTTTAGTTAACTTAATAACGGATATTATCAGAATATATACTGCGCAAAACGACGTGAAAATAATGAAAAAAAAAATATATATATAAGGTTAAAAAAATACTTAATATACGAAAAAAAAAAGTTTTACTTAATATTTAATTAAGTGGAAAAACCACCTAGATTCCGAGAATACCTGGGAACCCGTTAAGAATTTTATTAACGTTTAACGCCTGTTAAAAAACTTTTACCAATAACGGCGGAACCAGTAATAAACGCGTCCTAATTTAGGTTATTTAAAGAAAAGAGGCCTTGATCGACGGCACTTTAATCGATAACATTAACCATATTAAAGGCCTAGACGGCTACCGCAGATTCCGATTTTTAACGGTCGAACTTATCCTGTTTATTTAAGGATTACAAAACGTAATTTATAAATTTCGCATTTTAAATTTTATATTATTAACGTTATTTGCGTATATAGAAAAAACGAGCTAGGTATTTAATAAGGGCTTGCTTTACGGTAAGCTTTTTTTTTTAAACGACAAGTCTTAACGACGTAACGATTAATTATTATTACGGGGATACCAATGTTATTACAGGAGTAATTGCAACGAACGTATTCTTTATAACAGGAAACTGCCGTTATTATTTAATAGTTAAGTTTTTTTAAAAAAGTAAAAGGAGTATAATATTACTTTAAAACTTATTAAATTAATTAAATTAGATAAAATATAACGTTATTTTATTTTACGCGAACGATTTTTAATAATACGATTTAACATAATAAAATGAGGATTTACGAAAAAAAAAATCCTTAAAGGTAAAAATCCTGGAAAAGAGAGGATTATATTACGACTTAATAAAGGGGAGATTTCGGAAACGGTTTTAGTAGACCGAAATAGGATTTAAATAAGTTAAGTTACGTAATTAAATTACCGGCTTACGGGAGGTAAGTTAATGAATTAATAAATTAACAGAGATATATATTTTCGTTATTTTTATAAATTAAATAATATTAGCTTATAATATAACTTAATTACTTACAACGTTTTTAATATTACTAAATATAACTAAGTTATTTTTATTATTTAAATCCCGTAATACGATTATTAACATAAACCGTACGACTTGGTTTAATAGTTAGTTAATTAACTTAGCCGTTATACGGAATACTTTATATTTTTCATTTTACGAAAAAAGAAATTATAACTGGTTATTAATTACCGATAACTTAATAATATTATCGTTAAAAATAAAATACTATTACCGTTAATTACCGAAATCAAAGATTGCTTATAAAATATTAAATAATTTATAGTTTTAAATATATAAAAGGAATATAATTAAATTCGAATTAAACTAGAAAACGAATAAAAAATAACTTTTAAAACGAAATATAAATTATTCGAATATCTTATTATACTTTTCGAACTTATAAACGTATTAATAACCTTTTAACGGATAATTAATTACGTACTCCGGAAGTACCTTAATATCTTTATTATATATTATCTTAACGATATCCTAATTTATTTAGAAATAAAGGAAAAATACGCAAATTACGTTTATAAAATTTTATAAGCTTTACAGAATGCTAATCTTTTAATTAATACAAAAAAAAAATACTTTCCATATTTAAAAAGTTAAATATCTAAGACATATTATTACTCTAGGATATAGTAAAATAAACCCCTAAAAAATCGCCGTAGTTAAAAATTAAAAAATACTTACTAACGTTATTAAAGTATAAGCGTTCTTTGGATTCGCCAACTATCACAGACGATTTATACAACATTTTAACAAAATCGTAATATTATTAATTGAACTTATTTAAAAAAATCGACGGTTTACGTAAACTCCAGCTACGGGAAAAGTTTTTTAATAGCTTAAGGATACCTTTACCAGCGAACCCGTCTTAATAATATACAACCTAAATAAGTCAGTAAAATTTAAAATCGACGTTTTAATCTTTATTTTAAAAACGGTAATCTATTAACGAAATAATTAAGAAAAATTATATCTTATTACTTTTTATTTTTATAAATTATACGATACCGAATTAAATTACCCTATTTACGATAAAAAATTCCCAACTATCGTTAAAACCTTTAAAAAGTTTAAACATTACATAAAAAAAATAAATACTAAATAAAGATATACATAAACCATAAAAATATTTCTTACTTTATAATTATTAAAAAAACTGGTCGAATAATAGTTACGTTATACCAAATACTTTTTAAAGTTTAATTATATTATTATTATTTATAAAAAATAAAAAAATAATAAAGTAAATACTTTTAAGAAAAGATTAAACTTAAAAAATCTTAAAGTAAAAATTTATTAAATTATTTTCGATCGGATATTAAAAAAATACCTATAATAACCATATATTAATATTCTTAAAATATCTTCATTAAGTTTATATTAAAAAATATAATAATATTACGATAATTTATTTAAAAATCCAAAAAAATAAATAAAATTTATATACCGGAAAAATATTAAAAAAACCTAATACGAAAAATATACAAACAATAACTATACGGACATCTAAAAATCTATAAAACTTTAAAACGCATATAACGAATATATTATTTTCCTGAAATAAAATTAATAATATAAAAAGTTATATACTAATATAATATTTAAATTAAGGTAAAAGCTAAATAATATAAATTATACGGAAAACTACAGCTATTATTAATTATTAAACAACTTTAAAATTTCCTTTATTAAAAAACCCAATTATAAATATATATTATAGTAACATTTTCGTAATTATTAATTAATTTATAAAGTTTTCTTATTTCCTACCTTGTAACGAAAATATAAACGTTAAATAAACAACATATATTTTTTTTCGACATATTTTTTATATATACGGGCTATTATTAAAAATTATTTTGGATAAAAATATACACTTTATTTAAAAGTTTTAATAAAATTTAATAATATAATTTAATTTAAATTATAAATAAGTAAATAAACGAAAAAAATTAATTAAACGCTAAAAACCTATTTATAATATTATATTAACTATAAATAAAATAATTATATTAAAAAATTACTTATTACATAATTAACTTATAATACTAACTACTATAACAATATTAAAATAACTTTAATAACAATCAATTTTAATTTTACCTTAAAAATTAATAAAAATATACGAAAAAAAATCTAATTAATATTAAAATAATACTTACTGTAAAATAACTTAAATAACTATACTAAAAAAATAAAAATAAAACTTTAATTCGTACGTAATTAAATAAATAAATATTATAACTAAAAAAAAAAATTAAAAAAACTAACCTTTTCGGAATAGGATATAATTTATCTAATTATCAAAAATATTAAAACCAAACGTTTAAAATAAAAATTAAATTTTAAATATATTAATCTATATATAAGGTAAAGTGCTATTGTGGTATCTAGCTATATATATACAAGCTGATCCGTTCACTACATATATATACATAAATAATTCTGCATAAATACGACCGGGGAGCACCCTCTTAAAAACCGTCCTTTCTTGGCTAAGGGCCGGAAAAACGTAATGCGGGTTATATAATATGGCAACTAACGGTAAGATACACCCGATTAATTAATTAGTTTTTAACGCTTCCAATCGTAACTGGTTCCAAAAGCTAGTTACCTTTTAATTGTCGCCGATACGGTGGCGGAGCCGAAGCCCTAATTGGTCTAGCTTTTTTTAAACTGGCGTCACCTAGAGGAACGGTGGCCTAAGCTGGATTTGAACCAGTTATCTTTTAAGATTAACCGAAATAAAGTACCCAAGCCTGTCGCAATTAAAAGAAATACCTGGGCTTGCAACCACTAAGCCATTAGGCCATATTAATCTATATAAAATTATTAAAAAAATCTTAAAAATTAATTACTAATTAAAATTACTACCTAAAATTAAACTTTATTTAATTTTTTGTATTTTCTTATTTAAATTAATAACGGACGTAATTAAAATCGACACCAAGTATAATAAAAAAGTAAAA
>QJNZ01001530.1:0-11692 GCA_004155055.1 Monosporascus sp. CRB-8-3
TTTATTAAATAAAATTATAAAAGGTATAATTTTAATTATTTACTTTTTTTTTTTTTTTTCGAAAGTATTTTGTTAATTGGTATAAGAAAAAAATTTAATTATTGATATTTTTAGAGTATAATAAAATATATAAAGTGATATAATGATAAAAAGTAATAAAAAATATATAGGTAAAATAATAACGAGTTATTTATTTTTTTTTTTTCGTAGGTATTTTGTTAATTAATATAAGAAAAGATGTAACCTTTTATAGTTTAAGATTAATATAATATTGAAAAAAGGTATAAGATATCGAAAAAAGGTATATATAAGCAAAAAAAGATAAAAGTTGTTATTTATTTTACGTATTATTTACGCGTCGTTTAAGAATACGAAAAAAGTACGTATTAAAAGTATCGATAATTGTATTAGAATATAAAGGGCTGAAATATAAGGTGCTTTATTAATTAGTGGCGGAAAATAAATAGCGATATAAGGAAATAAACGCAAAAGATATGGTATAAGGTTAGAAAAGTTACGTGCAAACGGGTAGTTTATTCGAAATAAACCTTTTTTTTATTAAGAATAAAGTACGAAATTTTGGTAACGAATAGTATTTTTGAAATTATATAAAGTTTTGTTAATTAACGGTAATAATAAAATTGTAAAAAACGTAAAAATAAAGTTAATAAATAAAAATAAGGAAAAAATATTGTAATAATAGAGACGGTTTATATTAAAAGCGAATATTAAGCGTTAACTTGATAATAAACTTATATATAAAGTTGTATTAGGAAAGGTTTTAAAAAAATTAAAAGTTTTTTGTTAATTAATAAAGGAAATTAATAGTATATAATTAATAATATAAATATATTAATATAAAAATATATATCTGATAATATGTAACTTATATAGATTTTTAAAATTAATATATGTTATTTTGTTAATTAATTAAGTTTATTTTTATTTAATTATAATTAATTTATTTTTATATATATCGTTTTTTAATATAAATATTTAGTTTATAACTTTATAAGTAATTAAATATTTTTTTTTATAAGCTGTATTATAATTTAATAAGTTACGTTTCTTTGTATTTTATTATTTTAATTAGTAGAAGGTTTTTGATTTTTATTTTGGTTTTTTTAATTTTTTTATTTTATCCGTTTTCGAAATTCCCTATAGTTATTCGGACGTTATATATGTGTTTTTATTTATTAATTAGCAGAGTGTATTTTAGGTTGTATTATTCCAGTTTGAAAGGACGGTTATATATGATTTGTTAAATATTTAATTTTAAGAGTTTAGTACGTTTTTGGAAGGTTATTTGATAATACGGAGCAGGAGAGAAAGTTGATAATATATGGATTATTTTGATGATGGATGTAAAATAGGTGATCGAAAATTATATTAAAGAGGGAAGGGTTTTGTTGTTTTGTAAACGGTATAGTAATTTGATTAAAGATTTAGTAAATGTTATCGAAAAATATTTGTTGCGGTATTTTATTAAAAAGGCCGTAATATTAGTAATTAAAAGGTTACGGAATTAGGCGGTATTATAAAAGGTTTAAGGGGATTGAAATGCCTGGTTTAACGGTATTTTTTTTAACGGACCGGTAGAATTTATATTAAGGAAACCGATAGTTAAGGTATACGGTTATAATTTGTATAACTTTTATTTTAAAAGTTTAACGGCGGTATACGATTACCGGTAAAAAAAGTACGGGAGCTTAGGTATGTATAAGTATAAAACGGTAATAACGTAATAAATAATAAATGGTAATAAGGAAAATAATAATGGGTTAATACGGTATATAACGGTTATTAAAAAGTAAAAAATTTTAAAGGCGAATCCGGGAACGTATTTGTTATAATACGCCGTATAAAATATACGGTAATATAACGTTATACCGGATAAGGCGTTTAATAAAATGGTTAAACCGAATAAGATAATAAAAAAATTATAATTTGCGATATATTTGGAAAATTACCCGAAAACGGACGTTTTTTAGTTATTAAACGATATTATAAATAACGTTAAATTAAAGCCGTAATTTAATTATATATTTTCGATAATAACGCGCGTAGTTATATATTTAAAAAAAAAAGTAACCTAGTACGAAAATAATTAAATAAGTATAAAGTAAAGTTTACGTCCGGTAAGTTAAATTGGAATATACGGAATAAAACGATAAAGGTATATTATAATATGTAAGAAAAGATTTTGAAATATGCGATATATATTTTTTAACGGCGTAAATGTTAATCGGCGACCGGTATAACTTTGTATCGGTTAACCGATAAATAAAAGGTTTCGTTTAATTATATATTACGGTTAAATATATTAAATATTTTAATTAATAATAAAGACGAAGTTATAAATAAATTGGTATATTTAATTAATAACGAAAAATTAAGGCGTTAATATTTTAATAACGTTATATTTTTTGTTTTAGTTATTATAGTAATAACGGTAAACGGTATCGGGTAGAGAATAATAAAGGATTACGGTAATTATTATTCGGCCGTTGTTAAAAGATTTTAGTTTATAACGTACGAATAATATTTTTTATAGTATAATAAAGCGGGTACGTATTATTATAACCGAATTAATTAATTCCGGGCCGATAGGAAATTAGATAAGATAATTTATTAGCTGGGAAAAAAAGCGTAATATTTGGTATATTAATACGGAAAAATGGGTTATCGAATATATAAAATTCGTTGCGTTAATTAATAGAGTACGGTATTTTTTATATTATATTATATAATTTTGTTTTTATTTCCGGAAAGGGGTGGTACGTTTTGTATAGGTATGGATTAATGGTTAATAGTTTTTTTTTTATTAATAAAAGAATCGGTAGCGGCGGTAGTAACGGTATTTGTTAAAGGTAACGGGTATAATTTGTTAATCTTAATTTAAGAAAAAATAGAAAACGTAGTATACGTAGTTGCCGGTAAGGGTTATTAAATGCCGTTAATGTAGGTGTAATAGGCGGAAATTAAAATGTCGTATATAAGAAGGATGATAGTTTACGTTCCGATTATATTATAGCCCGTTTATAATATGTTAAAGGTATTTTTGTTGGGGGCCGAAATAAGTACGGGTTCGTTACGCGTTTTATTAACGGTAGTTATAAATAAGGTAGAACGGTTATTAAGGTAATTATTTAACGGTTTAAATACGGCCGTTTTCGAAACGTTAATATTACCGTTTAACGCCGTTTATGATAATAAGGTTAACGAAACGTATAGGTATAGCTTTTTAAAATATCCGTAAAATTAGGAATAAATGACGAAATACGAGGTATTTTTTGTAAAAATGTTTAGCCGTAATACGGGTTTATAAAAAACGTGGTAATTAGGTAATTGTTTCGTATAAAGAAAAATATAGGATTATTAAAATATAGTTTAATAATTTTAAAATAATTTATTATTAATTATTTATTTAACGGCCGGTTAGCCGGTACGGAAAACGGAAATAATACCGTTCCGGGTGGAAAATACGGAAAATAAAAATTTACGTAATATTTTCGTTACGGATAGTTTGGTAGGGATACGGACGATATTGTCGAAAAGGTAATGGAAATTAAATAGGGAATATCCCGTATAGCGGTTTTTTTTTATTCGGTTATTACAAATATTAATACGGTTTGTTACTGGTTTTTTTAAATAACGGTAACTTTTAAAAAGTACGAATATAAACGGGTTAATAAATTTATTTATTTTTAATTTAAACGGTTTTAAAAAGATAAATTTTAAAAATAAAAATAAGTTAATAAAAAGGTTTTGTAAATATAATTAAAATTAATTAAGGAGCGGATTTAACGTATAATAATAACGGTACGTAATTATCGGTTTTGCAAAAAAATTTATAAATAATTTAATATTTAACTAAATATTGCGTATAAATAAGGAACTGGATTACGTACAGGAATTTACGGAAAAAACGGATAAAGATAAGGCGGATATAATTAATTAATAAATATTTTATTTATTATTTATCGGGCAAACGGTATATGTTATATAGTCTGATACGGGTAAGATATTTAAGGGTTTTTTTTATATATCCGTTAGATAATACGACGTATACGGTATTAATACCGGAGATAAGCCGGTTGCTGCCGTATTTATAAATAGGGACGAAATAAATAACGGATTAAAATTAAAGTTAAAATTAAAGTTAGAATTAAAAACGTAAACGGTAAAAATTAACGGCGTATATAAACGGTTAAATATTTAATCGTTTTAATTAATACTAGGTTACGGTAATATATAATTTTGCAAATATTAAAACGAGATATTTAAAGCGTAATAATAATACGATAAAATATTTTATATAACGGGGACGGACGGTAGGAAATTAATAGTTTACGTATTTCCGGTATTTATAAACCCGAAAAAATACGTAATTATAATTTAACCGATATAGGCGTTATAATAAAATATAATAAAGTAATTAAATAAATTAAATATTAACTATATACGGTAAAACGGTTAAAATTATAACGTTAACGTTTCCGTCGTTTTTGTTATTCCGAAAACGATAATAAAAAAAGTATAAACGGTTTTCGTTAAAAAAAACGGATACGGCAAACGTTTAATTACGTAATATTAAATAAGATTTAGTAAATTTTCGGTTACGATAATAAATTCCAGAAAAAGTTTAAATCGGTATGGGAATAAATAAACGAAATATTTTTAAATTAATTGTTTTTTACGGGATTATTGGCGTTAATATTATAATCGAAGTTTTTCGATAAAATACGGCTTAACGGCGTATTAGTTAAGGTATTACGGTTTCCGGCAGTAAAACGTAATTTCCGGTACGGTTTTTATGACGTAAATTCCGAATTATCGTAAAAAACGGTTATATTACGAAAATACGGGAAAATATTATAAGCGGATAAATAATACGGCCTTATATTTATTATTAATAAAATAACGTATAATAAAACAAATAACGATTTTAATATACCGAAATATAAATACGGCCTTACGGAAAAAAAGTTTAAGGATAATATTTTTTATTAGTAGGAAAAAAAAGGTTAGATATATTATATTACGGCGTATAACGTTAAGGTTAATTTAAAAATTAAATTTATTATTTATATAAGGATATTTTATAACGGTAATTATACCGGTAAAAAGGGGATATTAACGATATTATAAGAATTCGGCCGGGCCGGACGGTTAAGTAATTCGGTTACGGTATTGTTAATAACGCGGTTAAATAATTTAGATAAGTTAAATAGAAAATACGTTACGGTAAGTTATTATAGGAAGATAATAAGTAAATAGGTCGATAGCGAGGTAAGAAAGTATGATTTTAGCAATAACTTATATACGGCGTATATCGGGAAAAGAGGTAGTAGTAATATAACAGTAGCAAAATAAACGCGGACGATTACGGGTATTTTTTTTAGATATTTTTAATCCGGCTGCCGTACGAATATACGGATATTGGCCGGGTACGTTTTGGTAATGGCGGTAGCGGTATTAAAGGAATATAAAAGTTATTACGTAAAGGACGGATAATAATTATTCGGTTATTACGTATAAACGGGTAATCCGGGATATAACGATTCCGTTAAATTAGGGTACGGAAAATAACGATACGTAATGGTACGGGAATAATAATAATAAAGATAAAAAAAAGAGTCGGTTAATTTTTTTATTACCGATTTAAAATTAAAAAGTGCGTTGGATATTAATTTAACGGTTTCGGCGATATTGTTATATATTTAGGAGTAATAGTAATAATATTAATAATATTAGTAATATTACGGCGGCGGTAAATAAAGTAAGGAGGTAATTTACTTAAGTAAACGTAAAAAGCCCGGTTCGAAAATTAATTTTAAACGGATTTACGAAATACCGGCGGAAGATAGCTGTTAAGTTAAACGTTTTAAAATATAAGAAACCGAACGTAATTACGACGAAAAGGTAATATAAACGAAATTCGAAAAGGGCGTAAATATAAAAACGGTAAAAATGTTTTATATATTTATAAAGGAGTTAAAAAATAAGTATTAATATTTAAGGTACCGTTTAAGGATTTCCGGATAAAGTTATATATATATAATATTAAAATATAATTATGTTTATAAAAATATAATTTTGTTAACGGAAATTAAAAAGTCGGTAAATTTTAAAAAAGGAAGAAAAGAATTCGAATAATATATAAGTTATTAGGTTTACGGTTTACTTTAAAATTAATACGACGAAAAGTTCGGCCCCGAAAAATAAAGTTGTTCCGATTTTACGGTTAAATATTATTATAACTTATTGTTTTAAAAGTTAATAGCAGTTATCCGGCTTTTTACGTTTAAAAACTTAAATAAAGCCGTTATACGTTTAAAAGTTACGTATAAGCTAAATAAGGAAATCCGGATAAAAAAGGCCTTAAATCGGACGGATACAGATAAAAAAACGGGAACGTAATTATATAACCGAATTAAACTGCAAAACGGTAATAAGAATAATATTAAAACGTTAAATTTTTTATATATCCTAATAATAATATTTAAAAATCTTAATTTTTTATCGGGTTCGGCCGGAATTTAATTAGGTAAAATAAACCCGGTAGGAAAAAAAATATTAAAACCGGATTGCTTTACGAGGTTATTATTAAAACATTTTATTAATGTTTATTTAATATTATATATATATTTTAAATAATTATTATTTTTTAGGATAAGTAAAAAAATATTTAATTTTATAATTTTAAATTTACTTGTTAATATTATATATTTTTAAAATTATAAATATAATAATATCGATTTTATTTTATAAAAAAAAATAAATATTATTTTGGAAAGATTTATAAATAAAAACGTATAGGGTAAAATTTAAATTAAAAAGTAAAAAATATTAAATATATTTATTAATAATAATTTAAGCTTAAGGTTAAGAATAGTTTTAGGAATGTTAGGTTTTATATATACGCAAATAACCGTATTATTAAGTATATTATTTAATTATTAATCCATTTTTTTTTATTAATTAAAAGGTGAATAATGGAAATATATAAAAGGCCAGCTTTTTAAAGACGAATATTCTGTTAATTGGAATAAGAAAATAGTTTATAAAAATTAATTAAAATATATTAATTCGGAAAATAGGCTTTTTAAAAGGTTAGGGGGTATACGGTTATAAAACGTATTTATTTTAATATAAAGATAATTAACAATAAGGGAGAATAAGAGAATAATAGCGCCGTAAAAAGGAATATTTTGCTAATTAAATTAAAAAAATGGTTTATAAATAATAATTAAATATATTAATTAACAGAATATTTACAAAAATATAAAATTGGTTATAAGATAAGTAAATAATAGCATAAAAAAATAAGCGATAATAAGCGTTAATAAAGAAAATAAATAAGAAGGGAAAAAGGGAAAAAGTAATTTTATTAATTAATATTTAGAAAATACGGGAAGTTATAGTAGGTAATACCTACCGCGTTTACCTGTAAATAGATTAATTTATATTATATTTTAACAAATTTTATTATAAAATATTTTTTAAATTATAATAATTATATAACCGTATTGTTTATATATATTCGGAATATATTAAATATTAATTAATAAAATATTAATTTAACCGGGTTAAATAATTTTATATTTTATTATTTATTCGGTTACGAAATATATTAATTATTAATTTGCAAAAAGTTATATATCGGTTTAATAAAAATAATAACGGACGTTTATAAAAGTTTAAAGTTAACGGTATTTAAAAAGTAATAATAATAAATAGGTAATTATTTAAAAGGTACCGGATAATATTTAAAAATATGGACGGATTAGGTAACCTCGGTATAACGACGGATAGAACTATTTAAAGTAATAGTATAAACGGGGCGGGTAATAATAATAACGGTAACGGTAACCCCGGTACCTTTAACATAAAGTTTAAGAAGTTATTTAACGTACATAAAACGGTTTAATTTTGTGTAAAAACTTTACCCGTATTTTTTAACGCGATAAATAGGTTTTATAGGTTTTTAAGTTATTATTACGTTTCCGAATTTACCGGAAACGATTACGGCGGTATTGGGAAAATTTTCCGGACGTTAAAATATTACGTATAATTTCGTAAAGCTAATTTATTTAATAACAAAGCGATAACGAAAAAAATACTAATTATTAAAAACCCGAATACGGCTTGTTTATTCGGGCGTAAGGTAAAAAATTACGACGAGAAATTATGGAACGTCCGGTAGGAAAATATTATCCGATAAGGTATTTTTTTTAAGTTTACGTACGGAACGGTTAAAAAAATACGCAATATATTTTTAAATACCGGAAAAAAAGAATTTATTATAATAATTTCACGGGATTTCGTTTTAAAAATTAATAGGTCGGAAAAGGCGGTATCCGGAAGTAACCGGCAAGCCGGCTAAGGTGTTAATATATTAAGTAAGTATTTTTCGTAAATTAAATACGGTATTTAGTTATAAGTTAAATAACCGAATAAAAATATCGTTACCGAGATAATAAAAAAGCCCGACGATATAAAGTAAGCGGGGCCGAACCGGGATAATATTAACGATAAAAAAGGATAAGGCGATTAAATAATAGCAGATATAGCATTAAACCCTTTTGAAAAAAGTATAAAAAAAAATAAAAGCAATAAATTAAAATTCGGTATATGGTTTAAGGTTACCGGCTTTAATTTGGATAAGATAAACGTTATAATTAATAAAAGGTTTGGTAACGATATAAAAAAAAAACCGAACGATAATTATTCGGTTACGGATATTAATAATAAGGGGAAAAAACCGGTTACGGATAAGAAAAATTATAACGATTCGCAAATAAAGGTAAATATAAAGGGGGGGAAAATAATGGAAATAAATAATAACGTTATTATAAATCTAAGCGATAAAAATAACCCGGTAAATACGGAAATAAAACAAAAAGGTTTTAACGATAAAAAGGAAAAAATAAAAGATAAGGATTAAGTAATAATAACCGTTCCGATTAAGATGGTAGATATTTTAAAATAAAATGATTTAATAAGTAAGGAAAAGAACGTTACCGTATTGAAAAAAGTGGAGTAAGTAAAGTAAAATAACTTTATACCCGAGGTTACGGTAAAAAACGGCTTTAATATTAGTAAAAACGAAAACCCGGAGAAAAAAACAAATAAGGCGGAAATAAAAAGTTTACCGGGGAAAACCGAAAAAGCGACGATAGGTATTTAGCCTGACGGCGGCAAAAATACGAATACCGTTAAGCTTTTAAAGGTTACCGAATCCGACGGGATAGGGTTTAATATAAAAAATAACCGAAAAATACGAAAACCGGACGAATAAAATATTTAAACGGATTTAGTAATTCGGAAAAGTACGGTTTAATTAAAGAAAAAAAAAATTAAGGCCGAGACGAAGTTTAATATTTAAAATACCGAAAAATATAACCGGATAAAATAAACCGAGCTTAAAAAAAATAACCAGGTTACCGTTACGGTAGAATAATAATAATAATAATAAGGCTATAATAAAAAAATAACGAAAAGTAAAAATTTTTTTAAATAACGCTTAAATTTAAATAAAAAGTAATTTATTAATTATAGATATTATGTTATATATTAAACCTAATTAGTATTATAAAGTTAATTACGGTTAAAAAGTTATATTAAATAGGATATTACGGTAAAAAGGTATAAGATAATAATTATTATAATATATAAATAGATAATTAATATAAAAAACGATTTATTCCGAGAATATATTTATACGTTACGTTTATAGCAGCTTTACGAATTACCATACGTTATTTATTAGATATTTTTATAAATATATAAATATATATATACATATATATACATATATATATATATAAATATGATAATTAAAGCGATAATAAAAACTATATATAGCCGGCACTCTATTAATTAGCAAAGGAAAATATATTTTAATACCTACTTTTGCTTTATTACTGTTTAAAACGTTCGTTACTATGTTATTTTCTTTAACTACTATAATCTAATTAAGTAATTTAACGTTTTAACGGGTTTTATTAAATGTATTAATTAGTAGAGAACTTATTAAATCTTTATTTTTAATAATAGTAACGTATAAAAAAGATATATATCTAATAATTAATTAACAAAGTACAAGCCTTTTAATTAAAGTAAAATACGGTTTTATTTAAGAATAAGAGTAATTATAAGCGGTATATACGGTATTAACGGCGACAACAATTGTAGTACGTATTAATAAATTAAAAAGGCGAAACAAAGCGAAACGGTTAATGCTAATTTTAGAATAATTGTTCAAAAAGGATATACAGGTACGGTTAAGTGGTACCCTATACGGGAATGTATCGTCGAGGTCAGGGCCGGTTTTAAAGGCTTACCGGGCTGGCTTAATAAAACGTTCGGAAAAGGTTTCGGTATTAAAAATTACCAGCTTACAAACGCCGAACCGATAGCTAAAAAAAAGGCTAAAGCTAAGGCCGAGGTTAAGGTTAAGAAAGAAGACGAAAAGGAAAATAAGAAAAATGCTTAATAATACCAAGCTTTCGAATCGATTTAAGGTGGAAAAAAGGTCCAGTATTTTTAAAATATTTATATCGGCCGATATTACCGTTATAAAACGTATAACCGTAATTTTTTTTACGGCTTTAAACGTTTTATTAACGAATAATTAATCCCGAGATTTAATACCGGTAAGTTAAACGCGGTAATAAAAATTTAAAAAGCGTTCGTTTTATTAAGTTTTTTATAAATTTTTATTCTTATTATTTAAGCCTATATCGGACGTGGTAACGTATTAACATAGGTAGAGGTTAAACGTTTTAACCGATTACGGCGTTTATTATTTTTAAACTTTCTAAAACGAGATGTTCGGTTATAGTAACGGTTTTCCCGATTTCCTCTTTAAACGATGGGATAAGATCTTTCGGAATAAGGGAAAGAACGCTCCGAATAATGCCGGGTATAAAATTATTATAAAACGTTTCCGCGAAAAACTAGGATTTAACCCCGAAAAGTAAACGGTTATATATGTAAAAATAATATTAACCTAATAAAAAAATAATTATAATTATTTGTAAAAGATTAAGTAAAACGATTATAACGGTTTCGATATAGTTATTAAATAATACCGGTTTTCCGGCAGTTACGTTACGTTCCGGGACAATAGTACCGAATACGTCCATTTTTTTAACCCCGAAACGGTTTACGAAAAATTAATCGTAAGCGTTATGGACGATATAGCCGGTTTAATTAGTAATTACTTTACTTAAGGTATTATTTATACGTAAGATTATAACGAATACGCGCGAAAAAAACGGGTGGCGGAACTTTAAAAAATAAAATACGTTAAGGCCGTTAAAGACGTTATTAAAAATATTACCGGAAATTCCGATAAAGATGGAGCTATAAATGCGGCGGAATTGTCCGAAAACGAAAATAAAAATAAATCGGAGAATAATTAGTTTATAAACGTTTAAAATGGAATTAGGGAAATATATATAAAAGGTCGTATATAATTTTCCCGTATTAAACGGTATAATATAAGTCCTGGGGTAAGGTTATAAAGAAAACCGGGATTTAATAATTATAACGATAAGCTTTTAAAATATTGCGTTAATATAAGTACTTTTTTTACTAAGTGCAAAAAAGGATATTCTGTTAATTAGGAGTAAAAAAGGATATTTTTTTGTTAACTAGGACTAGGAAAAGATATTTTGTAAAT
>QJNZ01002353.1:0-11585 GCA_004155055.1 Monosporascus sp. CRB-8-3
CGTATTCCAGGGTAATAGGAATCTCGTCCTCTGCTGATGTCAGTATCATGATATTTTATGTTGAATAGAAAGACTTACCAGGCGTTGGATCGGGCCATGCCTGCTCGTATCGGATTTCCTCGACGGTTAATTCACCAGAAAGGTTTTGTACTTCTGGCAGCTCGCGTCCCTCGCTTAGTATGGTCGATAAGGTGATTTCGAACCAGGGTCTCAAAGTCTCTTCGACGTGCTTCAACTGAACAATGAAATAATCGTGGGTAATCTTAACTTGGTCGCTTTGCTCTACAGTATAG
The DNA here is from genome assembly GCA_004155055.1 of Monosporascus sp. CRB-8-3. Lineage (NCBI taxonomy): Eukaryota > Fungi > Ascomycota > Sordariomycetes > Xylariales > Monosporascus > Monosporascus sp. CRB-8-3. The sequence goes on from QJNZ01002353.1 coordinate 294, forward strand.
GCCATCTTGTTGTCATGCTCGAAGTCTGCGCCGTGCCTTTCTATGAGTTTGATCGCGCTGGAGATGCCCTTCGATGCATATAGGGGAAGCATAATGGGTGGTGCGATGCCGAGGGGAAACTGCGCTAATGGTATAAAGTTGTTTAAAGCCAATTTCCTCTTAGTGCTGCTCCTAAGGGATTGTGCTGCTCCATTTCCCGCTGATTGCTGTGCTTGCTGGTCGAGCTTGCGAGCCTTGCCCTTCAATCAGACTTTGACAGGGGCTTCGACAGTTGACAGATGCTCCTTTGGGCAGCCATATCCTTGGAGGTTGATGCCAAGAGGAGACAATGTCAGTACATGTTTATACCGACGGCGGAGAGGTCTTGTTCGTGATGTAGGAGCAACACCACGGTGTTGATGAAAGGAATAAAATTGGCGTGAAGAATTTTTAAGCGGGATTCCCAACCACAGGAGGCGGTTTCTGATGTGATTGCGAGGTAGTTCCGGAAAGAACAAAGTACTAACCACGCGAGAATATTGAAAGAAGAAAGGCACAGCCTTTTGGGTCTGGGAGGGGATTTCACCACAGCACCAAAAAAGTTGGATTTACTGGGAAAATAGGTCCAGGTTCTAGAAAGTGCGGTAGTTACCTAAAATTATAGGATGGGTGGTGACACACCCAGAACAAGATAGTAGGATCTATGTGTCTGAATGTTAGTATTATCTGAAGGAGATATGCTGACTTGCTCCTCCTCCAGCGCGAGTATGATATCCCAACTTACTCCAAACATCCGCAATCATAGCCGAAAAGCGCCCCTATTCGATCACTTGTCACCTAATCCAAGGCCATGAAACGATTTGTGATACATATATTGAATTAAAATTCGCTTGCACAAGTTCAACCAGTCCCCAACGTCACGAAACATAAGATATCAAGGCTATAAAGTTTGATAACACTGATTTCCATTGTTTAGCACTCTGAACCAGTTGATCTGGCCCAGTGTCAAGGTGTCCATGAAAGCTTATATCCCAGCAACACTTAACGACTGTATTAATTGCAGAATTGCTGTGCCGAAGACTATCTGGCCCCACAAGCAGGTCGTTTCTCTGCTTTAGAATTTTATTAGATTCAGCTAGGATGGGGGAGATAATAGTCACTTAGAGATGGCCAACAAGGTTATTGTTAGCTACTGTTTGTAGTGACTCGAGTAGGTCGACAGGCTTGACGAAGGAGCCCAATCGCCCTGGCACCTCTGGCGCTTTACGCGAGAGTTCTTACACGAGGATCTCGTGGCATTGAAAAGTTTTGCCCCTTGTTTACATCGCACGACAACGCCTGCAAAGCGCTTGACAGTGAGTAAAGGCTGTATTCCGGGACTGGTGCAATCTACAAAGAAGCTGAAGTTGCTGACGGGAGTTTAACAAGGCTTGGAAGAAGATGAAAGTTTATGCTTAGTACCCCTGACGTTAAAGCGCCGTAGACCAGTTGAGTAGGGTGCCACACGATTCATTACCTGCCAACTCTATAAGAACCATCCTGGCTTGGTACAAAATGGATACCACGCTGTTACTCTAATAGACCTTGCTTTGCCACATTTAGCCCATGGCTGGGCCTGTAGGGTTAATGTGGTCGTTCTGTATAGCTTGAGGTTGGGACCCTATCTTTAGAAGTAGACACAAAGGGAATTCGCCACAGGTCAATCCAATCTCGAGAAAGGGATAGAGCCCAGCAATAAACTCAGGAGCACCGCCAATTTGCCGGATGACACAGCACCACTTATATCTGAGAAGTTGCGCAGCAAGGAGTTGGTTTTCTGCAGCCTTTCAAAGTCACCAGCAGGGCCGCTGTCAGACCTAGCTGAAGACGATCAAACAGCTAAACCTTGGCTTCGTTTGATCAACAACCTAGGGAGGATTTATTTATGCATTACGCGTACAGGTTTCTCTCTGTTGTAACTGTTTTTATGTGTATTTAAAGAGGTTTCGTTACCCTCACTTTCTATCTAGGACCTTCTAGAGGTCAACCTGATAAATTCCTTTCCTTCAGCCGTATATGCTTCAGTGTGTGATGTCAGGGTCTCATAGCCGCAGCTGCGCCGCCGTTTCCTGCAATCTCTGAGTATCTTCTTTATCGCAGTTCCGCAACACCTCCTGCGAAGATTCCGCAGAGTTCATAGATAAGAAACCAAGAAGGGGACCTCTCTCGGGCGAGGTTTACACGCTTGCAATGATTGTGTTCGCTGCTTGCTGTGCCGCCGTATCGTCACCATCCCGGGCGACTCGGCGACAATACAAGCCCTATATAATATTAAAACAGGGCTTCAAGGATGACCATACTGGATAAAGCTGACCAGAATTTGGTGAGACTTGTATCATTAAAGCACTTCAGCTAGCCCCACAATACTCCCAGCTCTCGCCTTACCGGCTTCGACTCCGGTCTTTGACGTTGGCCTGCTGACTACTTAGAATCCGGCAAACATTACACACCTCGGTGACCTCCTTGAGTTGCCTTTTTTTTAGGGTGCCCGCTGGTGACCCATAGCCTTTGGCTAGTGGCGGGAGGGAGCTCCATGATTGGAGCGTATAACATCACAAAGGCAACATGCCGTGGGGCTTAGTTATCATCTGTAAACAAGCTCCTGTCTGCCCCTCGGGCGTGGCACCCGTGACTTCGTGACAGGGCTTGCAATCTCATCGCCTCAAGCGTTTTTAGAACCTTATGTCTTTATTCGGGAACCCGGTCATCGTGCGAAGAATGCTGAGTCTCTAACAATGGCGTCGGGCTAGCTGTACAAGTATGCGACGTAGGAGCGCGCGCACCCTAGTTGCTAGTAGACTTTGAACTTACTAGCAGGTCAAGGGGCTCGAAGTAAGCTTGTCCTATAACATCATGCTAGGCCGGTCGTCATATTCGATACCATGCGAGATGTAGAATACTTGCGCTTTGTACGGTGAGCTGCGCGTGAACTGACTTTGGACTCGAAGGACGGCTGGGTAGAAGTGAATACATCTGCTATCAATCGTGGGTAATGGGGGCTTGAGGCTTAAGTTTAGAAGTTCCTCATACCTCGAAGCAACGACAGCCTTGATTTGTTCTCGGTGGACAGACAAATATCGCGTTAAAAGAGAGTGGGGGGAATGAGGTCGGGTGAAGGCGTCACTTCCGAAGACCTCTTATTTATTCCCACCTTCGGAATCTTCGAGCCATAATCATTTGGATACTTAGGGAAGATCGTAGCATCCCACTTTCTTGTTGTGCCCTTCTGTCATAACATTTAATTTGATCATGGTAACCTTGCCGCGGTGGGGAAATGGCCAAGTGATTAGAATGCTTCGAAACATTCTTAGCATGCGGCTGTCGACCGGTCTGGACAAGCAGCCAAACCCGTTATGCAGTACGACACCTCGTGCAGGTCGATCAGGATCTTAAGGAGCGCCAACCACGCTAGCTAAACGGTGTGCTACTCTTAACTCGATGGGATTCTGCCCATACGGCTTGGCTCGTGTGTTGCAAAGCCTGCATACCCAGCATCCAGCTGCGGGACTCCCTCCCGGAAGCGAGGCCCGACTATGACTACTTAGAACCATACGAAGAAAGTCGCATACACTCCGACGAGGATACGTATGCGGCCCTTACTGCCGCCTGCCTCGGCCAGCATTGTCGTCATTCATTAAAAGCAGACAAGACGATTACTGTATAACGGGGCGAGTACATGTGAGAGCCGAGGGTCAATCAGCCATTGGTTACCTTGGCAAGGATCTTGCAACAAGGCCGCAAAAGCAGCTGATTCTCGGACGATGCTAGAGACGAACGTCGGCGAAGCGAACTCGCTTTGGTAAAGTGTCCCCGTCGCGAAAAGCCTTGGAGAACCTGACAACTGGGACCAAGAGGCAAGGTGTGGAGAAAGTGAGGAGCCTCCGCACGGGGAGCCTACCCACCTCCCCCAATTGACCCCAGACTTCGGGGCAATTGCTAGAGCCAAGGGTAAGCTGCGATTGGAGCGCATCAAGATTCGACTAACCTCGACCCAGACTTCCTCCAGTCGGAGGGCTTGTCGCAAATCCATGGCGGCGCTATGGGGATTCTCGGCCGGCGAGCCCTGCATTGCACGTGTGTTGGTTCCTGACCCCTTGTAGAATGGCCTGTCATAATCAAGACAGAGAGGAAAAATAGAGACGTGGCTGCAGGATGTGGGGATCTATAAGAACCGGGTGTCCGCTGCTCTCTCGAGCGCGTCGAGACCGCTTGTGTTGGTTTCCTGTCCTACGGTGTCTGTCGAAGTCCAACGTGTTTCGCTACAGCGTTGATGTGAATTGCATCAATATGAAGCCTAAGGTTTATCAGGTGCGTATGTTCAACCCTGCAGGAACCTCTCGCAGAAACTTGCATTGCTATTCCGTTGAGAACCCGAACTAATGACTCTTCCAAGTTTCTCGTCGGCGTCTTCGCCTCAGTGGGCTCGATCCTCTACGGATATGACCTGGGTGTTATAGCGGGTGTTGTCGGGAGTACCTCTTATAAGGAGCTGTTCCAAGCGACTGCGACCCAGAAGTAAGTCCACCGTCAAGGACCCCGGTAACTCCACGAGGTTAGGTATTGACTAGTAGGTAGCGGAGCAGTTGTTTCTCTGTTCACGGGCGGCGCTTTCTTCGGAGCCGGCTTTGCAGGACCTGCTGGTGACTTGCTCGGGCGAAGACTAACCATTATGCTCGGCGCCATCCTCTTCCTGGTCGGCGGTTGCGTCCAGACGGCGGCGCGGACCATCAACTATCTGTATGGCGGGAGGGCCGTGGCAGGAGTGGGAGTCGGCTTCTTGACCATGATCATTCGGTACGTGATGCATCCACTTTCTTAGGCATCGTATAACGCTAACATTTTTCTTAATGCAGTAAGCATTGACAGATTTTTACGTCCTCGGAGGGCGAGATGCGCCGTTCGAGAGATTTGTGCTAACTTTAGATGCTTATAGCCGTATACCAGTCCGAGATATCCCACCCCTCGATCCGTGGCCGAGTAACCGCTCTGCAGCAGTTTATGCTTGGAATCGGTGCGCTGGTAGCCAGCTGGGTTACCTTCGGCTGCTACACAAACCTCACCAACGAGGGACAATGGAGAATACCGCTGGGCATTCAGAACGCCCCCGCCGTCGTTCTGGCTGCTCTGATCATGCTTTTCCCGGAAAGTCCCCGTTGGCTCATCGACCACGGCCGAGCCGAGGATGGCTTGAGGAACCTGGCAAAGCTCCATTCAAACGGCAACGTGAATGATGCCTGGGTTCGGGCGGAGTTTGACCAGATCCAGGTTCGTCACTGCGCCCCCGTGGAATGTCACAGGGGCACAATACTGACATTTGCCGGCTTGTGTAGGAAACCATCAGTTTCGAGCATGAGCATGAAGCGAAGAGCTACAAGGAGCTGTTCGTCAACAAGTAAGTATCGTCGCATGACGAGACTACTCAGCGTGTGGAGCGGACAAAAAGCTGATCCCAAACCCTCTAGGTCCGCTTTCCGCCGTCTTTTCCTCGCTTGTGCTCTCCAGGCTTCCATCCAGATGACGGGTGTCTCGGCCATCCAGTATTTCTCCGTGACCATCTTCGAGCAGATCGGCATAACGGGCGACAACACACTGAAATATCAAGCTATCAACTCTATCCTCGCTCTGGTCGCACAGGCATTCTGTATGTTGTGGATTGACAAGTTCGGACGTCGTTGGACCCTGATCAGTGGTAACCTGGTCAACTGCATCATGTTCATCGTCGCGACGGCTCTCCTCGGTGAGTAATACGCCTTTGCCTTGCTATGAGCGGCGGCTCCCCAGTGCCAGATTACTGATGTTACCATTAGCAAAATTCCCTCCGGATATGAACGCGGGCGGCACAGCCGGTTGGGGCTTCATCATCACGTAAGTCCTTTCCCCCCGTGGACAGCAACTCGAAGTGACGAAGAGTACTGACGAACCCCTAGTACCTGGCTCTACAACATCTCCTTCTCGTTTGCTTGTGGACCCCTGTCCTGGTAAGTGAATGACATTTCAAGACCCTTCACCTTTCGATGGGCTACAGAGATATGCTAACAACAAACTCATAGGATCATTCCCGCCGAGATATTCGACACGCACACGCGCAGCAAGGGTGTATCCATCGCCACCATGACCAGCTTCGCCTTCAACACGATGATCGGACAGGTCACCGAGATCGCCGTCAAGGCCGTGGGGTGGAAGTACTTCCTGCTCTTCGTGGTCTGCAATTTCACCAACGCCGTCTTCTTCTACATGCTGCTGCCCGAGACCAAGCAGCTGCCACTCGAGGAGATGAACTACCTGTTCACCAACGCGCCCTGGATCATGCCCGGCTCGGACAGGTCCAAGTACATGGCGAACAGCGCCGCCAACCTCGAGCGCCGGGCGGCGGAGATCCGGGAGAAGGGGGTGGTGGACCATGTTGCCTAAGGGACTTCTTAGCCTAGACTGCTTGTAATATGTGAAGACGGGCCGAGCAGGGAGGCCCCAGGGAGCAGAGACCCGAAGGGATATATCTTATAGACAAGGATGGCTTATCCTCCCCAGTCAGTATATATCTCAATCTGAGTGTGTGATTAACCTATAGCCTATTCCGTACCGAATCCCGATGGCATGGTTAGAGCAGCTTTGTGACGTTGTGGTGCCCTCTATTCAGTAAGAATTATGACTGGGTTTCAAAAGACATGCGGTAGAACAGATCCCGCCTTTCGACTTATTCTGGTTTTGCGCTTACTAGGACATCAGCGGTAGAGTCCGGGCATCCAGAGCGCCCGTGCTTGCGACGGATGGCAGCGAAAGTCAGACATCGTCAAAGGGCTTCTTCTTCCGCCTTCAAATTTAGTGGATGCGACAGCGTTGGTCGACAAGTGTACTGTGGTAATTCAAAAATTCGCGCTAATAAGGATCATCTGATGAGGCTTCGGGCTAGGTGAAGTCCGTAATACATACAGACGCATCTTTTATCGGGTCTGTCAGCCCTTCGATGCCACAGCCACATGGCAAATGATGGCCACATGAGCTTCAGCTTTCAAAAGTTCGAGAACTGCCCCAGCGAACCTACCGACACACGTGGTTTTCGTGAATGGTATCGAAGCGGAGACACAAACGGTCTCGGCTGCTGGGGATAGAGAGAGTCTTACCTCTATAGCGCTTAGTGCCGCTACCTAGTGCTGTAACGGACACATGTTTCCCACCAACGACGCGCCATTGGCCCCCTGACATTCCCACTAACCCCCACTACAACACACTAAATCAGGGGGATAACGTCAGCAAGGGCCTAATCCGTACCAGCCAGCGAGGCCGGTGTATCATTCAGATTCTCAATACATACCGTAGTTCGTAGTATTCTTGTCTGCTATCCGCATGGGAACGAGGTATGAGGAGTTCAGTGATTTGTTCCGTGCGCTTCTCTTCCCTCTCTATGCCATTGTAATAGCTCAACTCTGAGTGTTTTGCTGCCTATCTAAGTCAGATCCGTACCTGGTTGGGTCGCCCTCTCCCGGCTAACGCTACTTCACCAGCCCCCCCCTCTCATTTCTATGCGATTCCCAGCAAGCAAGCAAGCACTTGATCGATGTACCATTTGCGCCGCCTGACCATTGTCACTATCATCTTCGGAATTATCGTATTCTTTACCTGGTTCTTGCCGCAAGCTCTCAATCCCGTCAAGAAGAGTAGGGAGGCGCGGGAGGCCGAGCGGCGATGGGTCAGCACATCTCCATATTGGCTTGACCGGCAGGCGTGCAAATGGCTCAGCCTGTGCGGCCTCCTGCACGTCAAATCGGATCCGCCCGCGAAGGACCATGAGAACGTGAACGGAGAACACGGGCTTGAGTTGAGGCGGCTTTGGGAAGGAAAGAAACCGAAGATACTGTGGCCCACAGAGCACCATGCGTCCAAACACGGCGGCAGCAGTACAGACAGCCTGAGGGGCATACCGGATTACGTCCTGGACTATGCGCCTCTAGTCCATCTCTACTCGAAGGAATACTTCTGGCCTGCCGATATTGCCGATCACATCCGTCACATGGTGCCATACGCTGACGGTACGCGGATAAACCTGACGGAGCCTCTCAATCTGGCAAACCTACATGAGCTACACGAGAACCCGGGGGATCTGTTCTTGAGGAGCAGAAAGGACGTTGAGACACGCCCTTCGTGGCTTCACAGCTGGTGCAATATACCTGCCCCGTATGACGAGGACGACGAGGTGGGCCAAGGGCCTGAGACAGAACCCGAAGAGCAATTACACAGTGACACCACGACTTGGTTCGATGTGGACCGTGAGCACCCCCTGCAGAGGATATCCGACCCGCGCAAAATACCAGGCGGCGGCCCAAACCACATGATTCCTATTTTGAAGCGGCCGCGCGGCATCCAGCGTCGCCGGGAACGCTCTGCCCCTCCCCCGATGGTGCAACACAAGCCCAATGATTCCGGCCACTCGAAAGCGCCCGCGACTCTCATCTTAGTAGACAAGGGATCGGGGGTAGTCGACGCTTTCTGGTTCTTCTTCTACGCCTACAACCTGGGCCAGACGGTCCTCGGCGTTCGCTATGGCAACCACGTCGGGGACTGGGAGCACGCCATGGTGCGTTTCGACTCCGGCGTCCCCCGCGCCGTGTTCTTCAGCGAGCACGAGGGCGGCCAGGCCTACGCCTGGCACGCCGTGGAGAAGCGCGGCAACGAGACGGAGAAGCAGCGCCCCGTCCTCTACAGCGCCGTGGGCAGCCACGCCATGTACGCCATGCCCGGCGACCACCCTTACATACTCCCCTTCGGGGTGCTCAAGGACCAGACGGACCGCGGTCCGCTCTGGGACCCGCGCAAGAACTTCAGGGCGTACTGGTACGACTACACGGCTGCCGCCTCGAAGGGGCTGGAGCCCGTGAGGGAGCAGCCCGAGGCGCCGACCGGCTGGTTCCACTACGGGGGCCGGTGGGGCGACCGGCTCTACGGGCTTGACGACGCGCGGCAGTGGAGGCTGTTCGGGCAGTACCACTACGTTACGGGGCCCCAAGGCCCCAAATTTAAGAACCTCGCCCGCGAGAAGATGTGCCTCAATCGGAAGTGCAGGATTCTTCACAGCATCACCGAGGGCAGGAAGTCGAGTTGGGTCTCTTAGAAGGTAGACTAGATAGACGGATAGATAGAGATATACACGGGACGGAGATTCGGAAAAAGGGACTTTGTTAGATACCCAAGTTGGTTGGCGTTGTACATGGCCGCAGCGAAGAGAATGGGGGAAACCTTTTTTTTCCTGGTGTTTCTCTTAGGAGTATATGACCATATTTAAGACTCATACCTGAGGCATCCTTGCCTCGTACAAGTGGGCGTTCCTTGGCGGCAGGGAACGTGAATAGCAGCACGCTTGCGTGAGAAGCGGCCTACGCCCGTTACCACTGTAGGGGCATAGAGCATGCATCATGAGATGATGTACTCTGCTAGAGTAATAAACGAGGCCTCACCTGTTTACATCAGAAATTGACGTTGGACTTGCTACTCCCCTAAGCGCTCAGCCGATAACCAGGTACTCGGCGGAGTAATATCCAGCAACCCAGGTACGCGAGAGGAGTTGTTTCGCTGGGAGAGATGGCTCGCGCCGTTCTTATGTTTATATCACCGAATAGTTCGGTAGGTAAACTCAACAGATTGCCCGTCTTTACTCCAGTGTCTCAGCAGCGGGACAGACTTAGATTCCATCTGCGATAGCAGATGCTCGGTGTGGTCATGTCTGTTTGATATAAAGGAAACTTATGGACTCGGTTCAAAATGCTACGGCTGTCAGCTCAATGGGGAAAGGGGTCGTAAGCCGGTTACCAGAGCCCAAGGCGGGGAGAAGAGGGTTATGATAATAAATTCGCTATTAGGGATCACCGAGCAGGGGTATAGGAGTAATTGATCTTAGTCGGGTTGGCCCATTTAGCACGCTCTTTTACTACTCTTTAATGTCTAGCATAAAGCTAGCTTTCTTTCTGTAAGGCTTGCATGAGAGCATCTTTGAACTTGCCCCCTAATACATAGCACCTCGAGCTTTCTCCTATTCCTGGCACTGCGACTAAAATACCTACTTAGAAGTTAGTATAAGCTAAGCAGTTTAGTTAAAGCCCCAATTAATAACTTTCAAGCTGGTCCTTAATGAAAGATAGGTACCTTTGACCGTCATCCCCACTACTCTGCGCTCAAACTTAAGTAGTATCTTCTGTATGTTAGCTTTGCGGGCAGTTTGTCTCACGCCCTCCCCGACCCGTTCAACTCGATTAACGCTGCTCCAGGATCTCGCGGCGTATTTGGCAACTTCAGCTGAACTTGCACCCAATGTTTCTAACCCTGAGACAAAGCAGCGGGGGAACGGCGGGCGTGGCTCGACCGGCAGAGATGGGAAGATGACTGGGTATCAGGTATTCTTTAGCGGCCGGCTTAAAGGCTTCGATATCCGCCCCGGTTAGATCGACCAAGTCGAATCGTTAATCGACCGGCGTCAAAAGCATTTTGGCAACCCTAACGGTAATCGCTGAGCGCCGTCGAAAATCACCTGTACCAAGCCATGGGGTGGTACTTCAGCCTTTAACATCTGACTGCTCACCTAGGTAGCTATTAGAACCGTTAGGTTAGGATTAGTCCCCGGTGGTTTTGGGGGCCGGCGAGAGGCCCCTTATTCGGTATATGGCCTCGATATTTGCAATAGTGTTGGTGGTGATGTTATCCAATGGAGGGCGATAAGGCGCCAGTCATATCCATTTTCGCCCAGTTAGTTCGGCTACCCTAAATGGTTAATCGGACCACTTTTAAACGCTTTCTGGCAATCCCATTGTTAATTACCTACGATCCCCATGCGGGTCCCAGACAAATTACAACGCCAAGCCCCCTATAACCTCTTTAACCTCTAACAACTGCCACAATTATTATTATCACTATTTAAAGCCTTTACAGTATTTATAATCCTTTAATACGTATTATAATTATAACGTCGTAATTTTTTACGGTATAAATAACGGCTTTAAAATAAGTATTTTAATTTTTTCGAATTTTTTACCTGAAAATTTACCGAAATACCAGGGGTTTAATATCATATACAGGATACCTGTTAGAATAGTGCTAAATGCCACTTAAGGTAGGGTTGTAATTTACCTGGCACCCACCTGGATCCCATATAAACTAAGTGGGAACAGGTCAGGATCGGTACTGCTACCTTACCTCACTAAAATCAGGCCCTATTTTTGAGGTTGTGGCTGCGCCTGCGGCGCAGCTGTGGCTAGGGCTTGTATTTTAAGTACCGACCCACAAAAGACC
>QJNZ01001531.1:0-11575 GCA_004155055.1 Monosporascus sp. CRB-8-3
ATATAATATTTAAAATATATTAATATAAATATTAAAATAAAATTTTCTTTAATTTTATAAATTTCTAATCTTTTAATATTTGTATAACTATATCTATATATATATATATATATATTATATTTTATATAAAAAAACCTTATTAACGTATTTTAATATCCTTTAAATTTTAAATCTTATATATTTCTGTATTTAATATATAATAAAAATATATATTTGAATTATATTTAATATATTTCTTAATTTTTTATACTTAATATAGTTATATAAAGTTATTATTAAATTTTCTTTTCTTTATTTTATTATTATTATATTATATAAATCTGTATATCTTTTACTTTTTCCTTTCTTTCTTGTCCTTTTTTTTCTTTCTTTTAAATCTCTTTTTTTCTTACTATTTTTATTTTTACTTCTAGTTTTACTTTTCTCTTTTTTTCTTTTTATTATTTTTCACTTATTTTTCTCTTATTTTTCTCTTATTTTTCTCTTATTTTTCTTAATACTTTTTATTTCTTTTATTTTTTACTTTTTATTTTTATTTTTTCATATTATTTTTATTGAATCTCTTCTTATAACTTTTATATTCTATTATTTGTTAAAAAGTCTTCTTACTTTTTTTTTAAAGTTTACTTTGATTTTTATTTTTAAACCCTGTTTTTTTACTTTTTCTTTTTTCTTAATTTCTCTTTTATTTTTTAATTCACTTTTTTTGGCTTTTTCTGTTAAAATATATATCTTTTTTTAAATTTTTCATTTATTTTCCTTTTTTAATTTTTTAATTGTTTATATTTTTATTTTTATTTATTTTATAATTAATTTTATTTCGATTCTTTAGTTCTACCTTTTGTTTCTTTTTTTTTATATTTATCTTTTTTTTTAATTTTTGTATTTTGTATTTCCATAATTTTCAATTATTATTAATTTTTTAATTAAAATATTTTACGTCCCTTTATTTAACTTATATCTTTTTATTAATATAATTTTTATTTATTTTTTAAATTTTTTATTTTCCTTTATATCTTTTTTTTATGTTATATTTTTTACTTATTTTAATAAACAATATATTTAAATTATTTAAAAATACAGTTATATATAAATTTTTAATTTTGTTTATAATTCCGTATTTTTTCATTTTTTATTTCTTGTTAACTTAATTATAAAGTTTAATATTATAATTTATTTTATTTAAAATTATATTTATAATTATGTTTTTAACCGATTTATATAATTTTTTTAATTTTTTAAATATTTTACTTTTTTTTCTTCTTGGCGTTTAATCTTTTTCTGAATTTTTATTTATATTATTATATATATAGAAAAATAACATTAATATTTAAAGTAATATATTATATAAAGTTTATTATAGAAGAATTTAAATTAGAAAATTTTAAAAATTAAATTAAATATTTATTAAATAAATAAATAATATAATTTTAAAATTATAAAAGTATGAAAAAATATTTTTAAACCTATATTATATTCTTTTATTAAATTTTTATAGAAAAATTAAGCTGTTAATAATAAATTAATAAATAATAAATAAGATTATATAATATTTTAATTTACTTTATTTTTGTAAAAATGAAATATAAATATTTATATTTAAAATATTATGTTTAATAATAATAAAAATAATGAAAACTCTTATAAAAAACGAAATTAAATTAAACTTTAATTATTTATTTTTTAGTAATAAAATAAAAATAAAAATATATTCTATTTAATTATGATTAAAATGATTGTAAATGTTATAGAAAATATAGAAAAATGTAAATAAAAGAATATATTTTTTTTTAATATTTTTTTTTTATATATTTATATTATTGTAATAGTATTTTAACTATATTAATATATATAAATATATAATTATTAAGATATGTTTAATTTTTTAAATTTAAATTTAAAGAATAATAATATAAATTAAAATATTTATATATATTTTAAAATTATATATAAAGTTTTAGAAAAGTTTTTTAAATATATTTTATTTAACGATATAAGTTAGTATATATTAAATTTAAAAGATTTTTTTAAAGTTTTCTTATTTTATTATATAATATAATATAATAAAATATATATAATTAAGTTTTTAACGTATATTAAAATTTAAATATATTGTTATAAAAACCTGTTTCCTATTATAATTTATAATAATAATAATAATAGTAAATTAAAATATAATTAATTAATTAAATAATATATATTAATCTTAGATATATTTATATTAGAAAGTATAATTTATTTTATATAAATATATTTTATTATTTTACCTTATTAATTATATTAGAAATCTTTTTGAAAAAATATGTAATTTATTTATTTTATAATAAATAAAAAATGTTTTACTTAATATTTAAATTAAATTATATAAATAATAATATTACTAGATTTATTTAAAATTATAGTAAAAATAATTGATAATATTTTTAAAATTTTATTATATAAAATAATAAATATTAATCATTTTTTTAAATTTTAATATAATTTCCAATCTTGTAAAAGATTATAATTTCTATTATTTTATTAAATAATAAATAAGTATTTATATATTAATTAATATAATGAATGTTTTAAATTTATTTAAATTTAATTGTAAAAATGATATTTTATATATTTATTATATTATGAATTTAAATATATAAAATTTTAAATAAATTTATTTATTTAATTTTAAAAAGTAATAACGTTATATAAAGCTTATTAAATTCTATTTAAATTTTTAAATTTAGTTATAAATATATATTATATAATATATAATTTTAAAATTAAAAATATTTTATAAGTGAAAATTATAATTAATAAATCTTTTTATTATTAAAATTCAGAAATTTTATATTTATAATATATAAATTTGTAAAATAAAAGTTTCATAATTTTATTTATATATATTATATTAAATAGTAAATAAAAATTAAATATACAATCTCTACATATAAACTTTTTATTATTATTATTATTAGATGTTTATATTATAAAATATATTTTTATTTTTTTATAAATCGTTTTTATAATTATTATTCTTTTTAGTTTTTATATTATTTTAAATTTTATTATTTTTTTTTATATATTTTTATTTAATTTTTTAATATTTTCTTTTTAATTTTTTTAATTATAATAATGTTATAAAAGTCTTTATTTTAGATTTAAATAAATTATATTTATATAAATTTATATATATTATGTTTCTATAATTAAAATAATTTTTTTTAATTTTTTTAAATATTTTATTATTATTTATAATATATTTTGTTAATATATATATATATATGTTATTAGTATTTGATATTTTTATAATTCCTTTAATTTAATTATTATCATTTTTTTGATTTAATATGTATATATAGTTATTAATTTTAATTTAATTATTATTTTTTTATATATTTTATTTATTTAAAATATATTAAAATTTTATGTATAAATATTTTTTATAATATTGTTTTATAATGTAGGATATAAGCGAACGAGCTATAGAAACGAGCGAGTTATTTGGATTTATATATTAAAATTAAATTTTTAAAAATTTATAATTTTATTAAACTTTAATAAAACTTAATAAAGCTTTATTTACGCTTTTATAACGACGAGGGTAATATAGATTTAAATTAATAAAAATTATATGTTTAAAATATAGTAACTATATATAATAATTTATTTTTCCTTTTAAAATCGAACCTACCTTTTTATCTCCCTATAAAGCAAATTCTTTTTTCTTTTTTTTTTAAATATATTAGCTTATTATTTATATATTATTATTAAAGTGTATAAAATTTTATATTATTTAATAAAGGTTTCGAAAAGTTCCATAATTTTAAAATATCGCATTTTTGGAAAAAAAAAATATAGTATTAAACAATTTATATTTTAACGAAAATATAGTAAATTGTTTTTATATTTTATATATAAGTATTAATGTATAGTTATAAATATCCTGACGAAGTTATAGCGAGATATAAGATAAATTGGTGAATATATCGTTATTTAAATTAGAAGTGGAGCGGATTTGGCTTGTTTGCTTATGTAGCTCGTTTATTTATTTCTTATGTTATTTTATTTTAATATTAATATAAGAAATAAATTTAAATTAATAAAATATTTTTGTAGTAGTTATTTTAGCTTTATTTAAAACTTTTTATAAAATTATATTCTTTTTTATTTTATTATTATTTTTAATAATTTATATTTTAAATTTTAATAAAAAAAAGGTTTATAAACCAGTATAAAATTTTTAATTATTGGTTAAAATGTATTTTTTATATATTTCAGCAGAAATAATATTAATTAAATTAAAAACTTAATATTTATTATAATAAAAAGTTATAAGAATTAAAGAATATTATTTATCTTATTATATATTTAAATATTAAAATATTAATAAAATTAATTATTAAATTTTTAATTAATAATAAAATATAGTATTTAATTAAATATAACATGTATTTATATTTATTATTATTATTTTTATCTTTTTATATCTATTTCTATTTTAAAAAACTCCTTTTATATTTTTAATCTTAATTTTTTTTTTTCCCTTTCTTTTTATTTTATGTTTATATTTATGATTTTTTCTTTTTTCTGTTATAATTTTTTATTCAAATTTTCTATTATTTTTTTATTCCTTTTTTTTTAATTTTCTTTATTTTTATTTCTTTTATTATTTAGCTTTTTTTAAAATCTTTTAATCTTTTAATCTTGTAATTATTTTATTATTATTTTATTAAATATTTAAAATAATTAAAAATATGATATTATTAATATATATAATATGTTATTTTTTTAACTATATAGTATATCTTAATATTAAATATTTTTTTAATTTTTTAAAAATAACTTTTAAACTTATATTTTATTTTATTTATATAATAATATATTAATTTTATGTATATAATAATATGTTAATAGCCATATATGTTTTCTATCTTATAAAATAAAATATATAATATGGACTGTATATTGATTTTTTTTAAATATAATATTTTAATATAATAAATAAATAAATTTATATAATATTATAAAAATTTATTGATATTTACTATTTAATATCTTTATATATATATTTTTTTAATATAAATAACTTTTAATTTTTAAATATTTTTATTAAAACTTTTTTTTTTAAAAAAATAATATTTTTTAATATATTTATTATTATTTTTGATTTATATTTTTTATTATTTTTTTTATATTTTATATTTTGTTATTATAATAATATTTTCCTATGATATAAAATTGATATTATTATTAATATTATTTATAAAAATTATGAATTTTATATTGTTTATTATTTAAAAACTTTATTATCTTATTATATAATATAATTATAATTTTTAATATTGACTATTATTCGTTAATTTATTTAATTTTTAAATTTAATTTTAAATCTAGTATTTATTAAATTTTCAAAATAATATATATTTATTATTTTAAATAAAAGTATTTAATTAATTATAATATATTTAAAATAAAAAAAGAATATAATTAATTTTTTTGATATTATTAGCATTTAATAAAAGGATAATAAATAATAATAAATTTTAATGAAGTTTAATTTATTAAAAAAAAAATTTAAAAATATATAAAAAGCCGTATTACTAAGCCTAAATACTTAGCGTTAGTATTTTATACCTGCCTAATACCATTATATACTTTAATAAATTTATATTTATTATAATTAGTTTATTATATCTTATTTGTATTTTATGTTATTTTTAAGATATGTATTACTTTATAGTCCTTTAATGTTTTTTATTTAACATTATGGTTTTGATATTTTTTTACGTAACTATATAATAAGCTAAATAGGATTAGTTATTAAAAATATTAGTTATATTTTTTATTTTTATACCATTTTATCGGAATAAAATCCCAGTTAAAGTATAATTTTGTTAATAAACCTTTAACCCCCAGGAACATATCAAGTTTTAATATCAGTATCGGCAACAAACCGGTTAGAAGCTTTTTCTATTATAGCACTTTAGCCGTTAGTTACTTGGCGCTCCGGATACTAAGTACGGGAAAAGGTATATACCTTTTTAATGCCGTTAATAATAAATATACGGACGGTGGTGGTAAAACGGGTACGGGTTTATTAAAGATTGGCCTTAGTAACGTTTTGAAAAAAACGGAAAACATCGGCTGTTTTTTAGTAGTTGTACGGCTAAATACGTTAGTTTAAGCCCGGACGTTAAAAAAAAGTTTCGCTATGATAAAACAGCCGTATTTTATAATATTAACGTTCGGCGTTATTAGGTTAAATGTTATAAATATCGGGAAATCCTAAATAATTTTAAGGATTCTATAAATAAGTCCATTATTATAACTGTTAATTCTTTAATTTATATAACGAATATTGCTATTAATATTAATAGTAGGAAAAGGATAGCTTATTAAAGCTATGTTAAAAAAGTAATAATAAAAGAATAAAAAATAAAATTTTAGTAAAAAAATAAATATTATAAAGAATAAGGAGATATTTTTAAAAAAAGAGATAATGACGGGAATGGGAATAAGAAAAATAGGACGATCTTCTTTATAAATAAAGAAAAATCTCCTTCATTTATTAAAAAATAGAAATAGTAATAAGTTTCTTGGCCTAGAAAAGTAGTTCCCCTATTTTAACGTCAGTTTTTACTATGACTTTTCTCGCTATATACTTTTTCGCTACATATTTTCTCGCCTTGCCGAGCTGATTAGGTATAGAGATTACAGTAGGTTTCTCGGCCTAGAAAAGTAACTCCCCTATTTTAGCGTTAGTTCTCGCTATAACTTTTCTCGTTACATATTTTCTCGCTACATATCTTTTCGCTACATATCTCCTCGCCCTACTAAGTCGATTAAGTGTAGATATTACAGAAATCGATTAGCCGTAAAGATTACAGTAGGTTTCTAGGCTTAAAAAAGTAGTTCCCCTTTTCTAATATTTTTTCACGCTATATATCATCTTGCTACATATCTTTTTGCTATATATTTCTTTACGCTTTTAAGTTAATTAAACGTGAATATTATAGGAATCGATTAAACGTAAAAACTGTAATAATCGATTAGGTATAAAAACTGCAGTAACCGATTAGGCGTAAAAACTGTAATAATTAATTAAGCGTAAAGGTTATAGTAACCGATTAGGTTTAAAAACTGTAATAATTAATTAGGTATAAAGATTATAGGAATCGATTAACCGTAAAAACTGTAGTAGGTTTTTCGGCCTAGAAAAGTAACTCCCTTATTTTAACGTTTATTTTTGCTATGACTTTTTTCGTTACATATTTTCTTACTATATATCTTCTTACCCTGCTAAGTCGATTAGGCGTAAAGACTACAGTAGGTTTCTCGGCCTAAAAAAATAGTTCCCTTTTCCTAACGTTTTTTCTTATTATGTATCATTTCGTTATATATTTTTTCGTTACATATCTTTTTGCTTTATTTAGTTAATTAAACGTAAAAACTGTAATAATTAATTAGGTATAAAAATTACAGTAATCGATTAAGTATAAAAACTGTAATAATCGATTAAGTATAAAGATTATAAGTATCGATTAAATATAAAGATTCTAGTAGGTTTCTCGGTTTAAAAAAGTAACTTTCTTATTTTAACGTTTTTTTATGCTATATGTTATCCCGTTACATATTTTTTAATTATATATCTTCTCGTTTTGTTAAATCGATTAGGCATAGAGATTATAATAGGTTTCTCGGTTTAGAAAAGTAACTTCCTTATCTTAACGTTTATTTTCGTTATATATCATTTTGTTATATATTTTCTCGCTATATATCTTTTCGCCCTATTAAATCGATTAGACGTAAAAACTGTAATAATCGATTAAGTATAAAAATTATAATAATCGATTAAGTATAAAAACTGCAATAATTAATTAAGTATAGAAACTATAGTAATCGATTAAGTATAAAAATTGCAGGAATCGATTAATTATAAAGATTGCAGTAGGTTTCTCGGCTTAGAAAAGTAATTTCCCTATTTTAACGTTTATTTTCGCTATATATTATCTCGCTATATATCTTCTCGTTATATATCTTCTTACCCTGTTAAATCGATTAAGCATAAAAACTATAATAAGTTTTTCGGCTTAGAAAAGTAACTTCTTTTTTCTAACGTCTTTTCTTACTATAACTCTTTTCGTTATATATCTTTTCCCTATTTACCTTTTCGTTATATTATATCTTATTATATTTTTCCTTATTTTGCTAAATTAATTAATTATTAAAATAACAGTAAATGTTTTAGTTTTAAAAGGTGTTACGTATTAATAAAAGTAAACCTGCTTACAGTAAACGTAGGTTTACTTATAGCTATACAATAATTTAATTAAATATATCCGTTAAAATAAGCCCGTTTCGAAATACGCGATAATTTAATTAGGTATATCGGTAGAAATGGGCCGATTAAGCTTAAAATAATAATTTTAACAGCAACCCGTAAATTTGATTAAATACATTTACCAAAACGGGCCCGCTTCTGGGTATATAACGATTTAATTAGGTGTATCAGCGAAAGCGAGCCGATTAAGCTTAAAAGGGGATTTCTTATAATGCCGCGTAGATTTAATTAAGTATATTAGCAAAAGCGGGTCTGCGTCGAAGTGTATAATGATTTGATTAGATATATCAGCAGAAACGGGCCGATTAAGCTTAAAAAGGTATTTTTTATAACGGCGCGTAAATTTAATTAAGTATATCGGTGGAAACGGGCCGACTAGACCTAAAATAGTAATTTTAATAGCAACCCGTAAATTTAATTAAGTACATCCGTTAAAACGGGCCCGTTTCGAAATATGCGATAATTTAATTAAGTGTATTAACGGTAACGGGTTAACTAGGTTTAAAAAAGTATTTCTTACAGTATCGCGTAAATTTAATTAAGTATACCGTTATTAATAAAGCCGCGAACATTTAAAAAGGTAATTCTTATAGTGCCAGACGTTACCGCAGGGCCTAACTTTAAATGCGATTTCGGTCAGTAATTAACCGCGTAATATTAGATAAAACCTAGGAGGTTTTCAGTTATGACGATAAGTTTCGGAAAAAGTTCGGATTGGTATAAAAACGGATAAACGAGATATTTTTAAATTAATTGTTCCTTATAGAATCGTTAGTGCTAACGCTGTAATCGAAATTTTTCGATAAAATATGGCTTAATAACGTATCGGTTAAGGTATTACGGTTTCCGGCGGTAAAACGTAACTTCCGGTACGGCTTTTACGACGTAAATCCCGAATTATCGTAAAAAACGGTTATATTACGAAAGTACGGGAAAATATTATAAGCGAATAAGTAATACAGCTTTATATTTATTATTAATAAAATAACGTACGATAAAATAAATAATAACTTTGGTATATCGAAATATAAATACGGCTTTACGGAAAAAAAGTTCGAAAATAACATCTTTTATTAATAAAAGAAAAAAGGCTAAATATATTACATTACGGCGTATAACGTCGGGGTTAATCCGAAAATCGAATTTGTTATTTATATAAAAATATTTCGTAACGGCAGTTACGCCGGCAAAAAGAGGATGTTAACGATATTACAGAAATTCGGCCGGACCGGATAATTAAATAACCCGGTTACGGTATTATTAATAACGCGGTTAAATAACTTAAACGAACTAAGTAAAAAATACGTTACGGTAAATTATTATAAGGAAATAATAAACGGATAAATTAATAACGAGGCGAAAAAATATAACTTTAGTAATAACCCGTATACGGCGTATACCGGAAAAGGAAATAGTAGTAATATAATAGCAGCAAAATAAGTACGGACGATTACAAATATTTTTTTTAAATACTTTTAACCCGGCCGCCGCGCAAACGTATAAACGTCGGCCGGGTACGTTCCGGCAGTAACGGCGGCGGCGGCGGCAGCGGTAACAACGGCGCCGAAAAAGCATAAAAGTTATTACGTAAAAAACGGGTAACGATTATCCGGCTATTACGTATAAGCAGGTAACCCGGGATATAACGGTTCCGTTAAACTAGGTAATAAAAAGTAACGATACGTAACGGTACGGAAATAATAATAACGAAGATAAAAAAAAAAGTTAGTTAATTTATTTATTACCGATTTAAAACTAAAAAACGCATCGGATATTAACTTAACGGCTTCGGCGATACCGCCATATACTTAAAAGCAGCAGTAATAATAATAACAGCACGGCGGTAGCAAACAAAGTAAGGAAGTAATTTATTTAAGTAAACGTAAAAAGAAGCCCGGTTTAAAAGTTAGCCTTAAACGGACCTACGAAATATCAGCGGAAAATAACTATTAAATTAAACGTTTTAAAATATAAAAAACCGAACGTAATTATAACGAAAACGTAATACGGACGAAATTCGAAAAAGGCGTAATTACAAAAACGGTAAAAATATTTTACGTATTTATAAAAAAACTAAAAAACGGGTATTAATATTTAAAATGCCGTTTAAGAATTTCCGGGTAAGGTTATATATATACGATATCGGAA
The DNA here is from genome assembly GCA_004155055.1 of Monosporascus sp. CRB-8-3. Lineage (NCBI taxonomy): Eukaryota > Fungi > Ascomycota > Sordariomycetes > Xylariales > Monosporascus > Monosporascus sp. CRB-8-3. The sequence continues at coordinate 10,472 of QJNZ01001531.1, forward strand.
TATAATTATACTTACGAAAATATAATCTTATTAACGGAAATTAAAAAATTGGTAAATCTTAAAAAAAAAAAAAAAAAAAAATTCGAACAGTATACAGGTTACTAGGTTTACGGTTTACCCCAAAATTAACATAACGAAAAGTTCGGCCGTAATAAATAAGGTCGTTTTAACCTTACGGCCAAATATTATTATAACTTATTATTTTAAAAGCTAATAATAATCGTTTGGCTTTTTACGCCCGAAAACTTAAATAAAACCGTTATACGTTTAAAAACTACGTATAAATTAAATAAGAAAATCCGGATAAAAAAAGCTTTAGGTTAAATAAATACGGATAAAAAAATAAAAACGTAATTACGTAACCGGGTTAAATTGCAAAACGGCGGTAAAAATAATATCGAAACGTTAAATTTTTTATATATCTTAACAATAATACTTAAAAATCTTAGTTTTTTATCGGGCTCGGCCGGAACTTAATTAGGTAAAATAAACCCCGGCAAAAAGAAAAATATCGAAACCGGATTACTTTACGAAATTGTTATTAAGGCGTTTTAATATTTATTTAATACTATATATACTTTAAGTAATTATTACTTTTTAAAATAAATAAAAAGGTATTTAATTTTACAGTTTTAAATTAGCTTATTAATATTATATATATTCTTAAAATTATAAATATAATAATATCGATTTTACCTTATAAAAAGAAGTAAATACTACCCTGGAAGAATTTGTATATAAAAACGTATAGGGTTGGATTTAAATTAAAAAATAAAAAGTATTAAGTATATTTATTAATAATAATTTAAATTATAAAACTTTAATAATAGTCCTAGGAATATTAGGTTTTATATATACGCAAATAACCGTATTATTAAGTATATTATTTAATTATTAATCCATATTTTCCATTATTAAGCAAAAAGTAAATAATGGAAATATATAAAAGGTTAGCTTTTTAAAAACGAACATTTTAATAATTGGAACAAGAAAATGATTTATAGAAATTAATTAAAATATATTAATTCGGAAAGCAGGCTTTTTAAAAAGCTAGGAAATATACGGTTATAAAACGTATTTATTTTAATATAAAGATAATTAACG